>JAWWMW010070826.1:0-14318 GCA_035048345.1 Echeveria elegans | reverse complement strand
GAACTGATAAGAACGAATTTCAGAGCCAAAACTAGATTAGATTCATCTCGCCATTTTCTAATAAGAAGAAATAATGTTGATAATCAATTGGCTTTTATGAAGAAGTGATTGTGCGAGAAAACTAGCTAGCTCACAAGCAAATGAAAGATGGTGCACTTCAGAAACACGAGTTAGAATCATTTGACACTCATAACTCATAAGTCATATATAAACATTAATGAGAACTTGAGATTCGCTTGAAAAGATGACACGTGATAAAATACTTGAATCAGATTGTGTCATGTCGCTCTACACATATTTGCGCATTTGATTTTTGCATCTAGTTAAATTTTATTTGTGCACGGGTCTCGAAGAAGTATTACTCTCAGTAACACACCAAAGTATTGCTTTTGCTCATCCAACTACACCTACGTCGTGCGTATAAATAAAATAATAATCATGTCGATAATTTTGTGTTGGGCATCATTATCATCAATGAGAATGAGATATATAAAAAGAAAGAAGTTGGCGGAATTCACAATAATTGAAGTGATATGCTATCCAAAAGAATTTAGATTTGCCCATGTTTAGAATATATCCATGGTCTACATAATCGTGCATAACAAGTATATATATGTCCTTATGGGCAGGAAAAATAGTGAATTGATAATTACTCGGGTCTAATTTTTCTTTAAGAACAAATATTTATCCACCAAGGGAATTTGCATGACTTTTTATTATTTTTATTTAGATTTCAAATAAAATTGAAAAAAAATTAGTATCACAATATTCAAATGTGATACTTCAAATGTTCTCACAAAACTTAAAAGTAATTGAAATTTGCGTTTGGCTTGCACTCATACATCTATCCTATTAAATAATTTTTAATTTGTACATATGAATTTGAAATGGGTTAATTATTTTATTTTATTTTAATTTAATATGAATTTGGAATTTCTATTTTTTTAATTTTAAATGAATATTTTTTGTTTTTGTCTTATTTTTATTTTGTCTTATTCCTCTTTTGTCTTATCCTGATTCATTTAACGACAAAATTGTATGATTTACCGACGAAAAAATTTCGTAGCTAATTGTGTGTTGAGGACATAAGCCAATTATTAGGATAGATTACACATCTACTTCGGATGTTCTCAGCTGATCATAATTTAAATCCAACGGAAATGATGGAATTAAGCATCAGTCTTTGCAACAGGAAGGGACACATTTTATTAAAACAAGGAGAGGGCAACAGGAACTTACAGGGTATAAGAATTTGTCGTGGTGCTCCAAGTATTTCTCGTCTATTATTTGCTGATGATAGCATATTCTTCCTAGAAGCCTCATATCAGATACCTATTACTTAAGAAATGTCTACAAGATTACTAGCTCATTTCTGGCTAAAAAAATAATTTCTCAAAATCAGCAGTTGTTTTCAGTAGAAATGTTTAAGTGGCACAAACGGAGAATATTGTTTAAGAACTTGGAGTGCAAGAGGTTCCATCCCATTCAAAATATTTGGGACTTCCTTTAGGGGTTCTGGCCGAAAATAAGAAATGTTCAATTTCCCAGGGGACGACATAATTTCGCAGAAAATAATGGGTTGGAAAGAAAAACTGCTATCATGTGCAAGGAAAGAAATTCTCATTAAATCAGTTTTATTCGCTATCTCTCAATTTGTAATGATGTCTTGCAGAATTCCAAAGTTTTTATGCAAAAGACTTACAGGTATGATAATTCAATATTGGTGGTCCTCAAATGGTCAAAGATCAATTTATTGGGCAGATAAATTCCTATTATGCAGAGTGAAGGAAGAATGAGGTCTTAATTTTAAAGTTCTGTGGTTAATAAATGATGCATTCTTAGCTAAGCAGTTCTGGAGAATCATGTATAATCCTATATGTCCATTCTTAACAGAACTCTTAAAGCTAAATACTTCTCATAATGCAATATCTTATCATCCACTTTGAGGTCAAATGCTTCACCCTGCATGGAGGGAGCTATGGAAATCCGGAATGAAAATACAGAAATGGATAACTTACAGTCAAAACTTTTGTCCTGTTTGGCTTGGGGATTCTCATGGAATTTTTTCAGTGAAGTCTGTATACTCTACTCTAAGGTATGGAAAGGACTCTTTTGTCACATCCATACGAGGTGAAAGTTCTGATACAAATAAGGTACTTTGTGTTTGGAATTTATTTTGGCTTGTCAAAATGCAAAGTAAGGTTAAAGATTTTCATGTGGCGTGTTTTCCATAATTTATTACTTGTGGCAATTAACTTGAACAAGAGGGGCTGTCATCTACTATAATAATAAAATACAATTCTCAATACACAAACATCCACGAAAAAATTCATCGTTAAAGCCCTTATTTTCATCGCTATAGGATAATAAAACAAAATAAGGATAAAGACAAAACAAAACTTTATTTGACAAAAATAGCACTCTCCATACTTTTATTTACACCACACGCCATCCACACGTATTTGTTCATATTATTTCGTATTTATCCGTATTTGTCTGTATTTATTTGTATATGACTTTATTTAAATGTATGTGACCGTATATTTAACTGTATTGGATCGAGTATTTGACCAATTTTTACGTATAGATTTCTCATTCGGAATGACGGGTTGTCACAAAATTAAAATAATATAATAGAACTATATTTAAAAAACAAAAAACTATGTAGCATTCAAAAATTTCAATTACAAGAATAAAATTATAGAGATAAACATTAAATTTTTTTATTAAAATTGAATTAAAACATGAAAAATATAGGGGTGGGCAGGCGCGATTCGGAAGGCTCCTCGGGCGGCCCAATCCGACCCAACCCGTTACAAAATCTTTTTATTCATCTCCTCCTAAGATTCGAACTCATGCCTCCTCCCCCAAACACCTATGTCATGTATCTCTCCCACTAGACTAAGCTGTGATTCTTGCCTTTGTTTCATTTATTCAATATAAATACGTAAAGATCCGCCCATGACTCTCTTTCCTCCAATCTCCATTTGTCCCACATCGCCCAAATTTATAATCATTTCAAAAAAACTTTCTTATATATATAGGTTGAAATCTTATCAACAAGAATTAAGTTTTAGTTCGTGTTTTAACCATTTGGTTTTATCAAATACAAATTTTTGCCTAACTTGTCTAACTTGAACTACATTAGAATATTTCTTACCACAATCTCGATTCCTAACTTCATTGTCGTCCATCCTAAGAACTTTCACAGTTGAAGAGGTTTGCTCACCAAACATCCTTGAAGTACAATACTCGGAAGTTTCCTCAACTACGGATCTGAATATAACATATATCTCCTGCGCCATCCAAAGTCCTCTGCAGAGACCAGTGATAATGTATCAAATGATATGTTGCATCACAAAAGTCTGAATCATCCATCTCGCACAAAACATCCTACAAATCACATCTGAGCCTACAAGTGTGGTCATCATAGTCAAGAGCTTGAATCAGGAATTACGTTGTCCTTCGGAGTTTCTTGGGTAGAAGTACTGAGTTTCCGTTCCATCCTCATCCAGCGTATGATAAAATAGCAAATTTGCTTCTCATCATCACACATGAAATTCTCTATCATGTTCATAACATACTTCATATGTTCATCTGAACATGAACTAGCTATACACAGCTTTGAGAAAATATGGAAACTATAAAGACACACCTTAATCTGTAGCAACCAGGAACCGATAAACTTAAGGCAAGAGCCGAGGAATTCAAGGAAATCTGCAGCAACACAATCATTATAGCTAAACCCACTTTCACAAGCACCTAGGAAATTCTGTTAATTTTCTTCTAGCTTTCTCGATATTCTTCCAAAGATAGTGAAGTTCTTCTGCAACGCGTCTCATCTTCAAATCAAGGTTATCAATTCTTTCTCTTTCTGCAATGGAACACGCTCTCATGTCTGCAAAGATAGCTACGGAGTTACAAAGAGTCTGAGTATTTCCATTATCTAATTCTTTTGGCAGAACTTTATAGTCTTGCTCTTCATACAAAGGTCCATCATTAGTAATGCCTAAAGCTTTTGGTGGAGCTTGAGCTTTTTGGAATTGTTCATCTGAATGTGATGCACCGCTAAGACCATACTCGGGAGTAAGTGACATCGCAGGCAACGCCTTCTCTGCATGTGTCCCGAATCGAGACTTGTTCTTAGAATCATCCATACCACCACTTTGCCATTTTGAATGATGGTCAGCGTAATAATTATCAGAAGCTTCAGTCAGTATTTTTTCAACTGAATCATCCAAATTAATATCATCAGTAACAGAACTTGAAAATGTTGGCAGAGCTCCTTCTTTTTCCTCAAGATTAGGCACAAAATCAGATTGATTCTTTTCAACTGAAGTCACATCAAGTTCTCCAACAGTGTCAGACATGGGTTCATAACTAGAACTATTCAGCAACAAACACTCATCACAAGTCCACGTGTCTGGAATGTATTGTAAATTTTTGCGCATACAATACCTGCAAATGAAGAGCTAATCGATAAGAGGTCTGTAAAACAAACGAATCACAACGCGATGGAAATAATGACCACAGCACCACCACATAATCAACAAAGCGAGCATTGTACTGATCAGATAAATATGTACAGTAGAGGTTGAAAGAATGAGACTAATCCTACATACACATGCTCATAGCAGTCATTGCATTTCCAACAATTGCAAAGTAATGCCTCGAAACTGGCTGAGCCACAAACTTCACATACGGGATCCTGCTAAACAAGATAAGTGACATTAGTTACACGATGTTCCATTAAGAGAGACACGGACTAATTTACCACAATGGTACTAAGTAGATAGCAATTTTAAGATATCATTAGTAAATATAACTAAGCCTTGACAGTCGCAATTCATATGTCACATACACACACACAAAGAAATTAACTAATGATGCTTAAAATATAACTCGCAGCTTGTTCCTTGCGATTGCCTAACTTCAACACATTTATTGTCGGATTTTCAAAGAAAAATTAATTAACTACATCAAAAATTTCCACTCAATTCCCCCGGTTTAGAACATACTCGTGACCTAGAGATACAAACTTGTTGCGTCTAGGGTCAGACATGATGGGCCAAATATTTATTCGTTCAAAACTTTCAAGACCTAATAAATTCAACAAACCATTTACAGAATCGCATTTTTTTTTAATTACAATTTTCCAAGAATGGGAATCAAAGTATACATAAATGTATATAACACGGGAACGAAGCTTTGAATTAGGATCAATGTATGATAATAACAAATTGAAAAGCGACCATCGATCAACATCGCTTTCAATAACAATACAAAAGAAATAGATAACAATAAACACAAATAAAAGTTAAGCAATCTAACAATAAATTGCTAGATACTTAAAATAAAAGGCTCTCACACACCACCGGAACTAGCTGTAGATGAGGAAAGAAATAGAAGCTCTCACCCTCCATAGATTGTGCCGCAGAAGAGAGAGAATGAAAGACCACTTACTCTTACTGGATTCCAAATTAAAAGAGTAACTCGAAGCATTACAGAATCACATTGAGATATTCAAAATTTTCAAGATGTATAAATGAATTGAAAAACCTAGGAAACATGTTGAATGTCGCTGACGGGAAATACATCAAGTAGAGAAATAGATTGTGTAGGGTTTTGCGAACATTTTACCTTGACGGTAGAAACACCGACTTCCTTCATGTCATCACTTCGATTCGCGAGCTTAAAAATCAGAGTTTGATGGTTTAGGGCATGGAAAGTGTGGGCAATGTTTAAGGAGAGAGCGGATAAAAAAAATACTGTAATTATTTTTCAACTAAAACTATACGTTATGTCTCTTTTACCAAATTTTCAATATTTATATTATTTAACAAAATAATGCGCAGAAAAGCCATTATTGTATTTTGTGTTTGTGATGATTTTGGAGTAAAATAACTAAATTGTATAATATGTCATTTGTTACTTTTGTATATAGTGGAAGTATCTAAATACGTTAATTTTTTTTTTGTGAGGTATGAGGTCTTAATGTCAATTGATTAATTGCCACAAAAATACTAAGGCTCTGTTTGGTTGCGAAAAAAAAGTGCGGTAATTTTTTTTTAAATGATTTTTTTTATGAAAAAGTTGTACAAAAAATTTGATTTCATTGTGTCTATTTTTTTATTTTCACTTTAAATTTTTCTTAATTTTTTTTTCGCAATCAAACGGGACATAAAAATGCAGAGAAGTCAAAAGGTAAAAGAAATATTTTTTTTATCAGATCCAGTTGAACACTGATTTCATACGAATTGAGTGATCCTCTATTCCCCTATAATATTACGCACAAATTTACTGCGGTGGAGCTATGATTTTATATGTAACAGGGAGTTGGGCTGTCACCCTGTCAGGTTGGGTCATTTAAGATTATCAATTGTGAGCTTATATTGTCAGTGTTGGTGCAATTTCTGTGCATTTGGTGGGACTTTTGAATGGCCATGTTGGTCTCACACTTACAACATCACCATCGATCAGACGAGAGAACGTCCTTAGGGTGTGACTCAATAGTTCCTGCTATTAGCGTCGTGACAGCAAGACTCTATTTGCAGCGGCTGCTGCTGCTTTGTCACCTGAATGCTCACCAGACTTGAACAGGTCACAACTCCAAATAGGCAATTAGTAGTTGAAATGGTGCAATGTTTCAATCCCTTAGAGCACCCTCCATGGTTTTTTACAATGAAAAAAATATCATAAGAGATTATAAAAAAAATCATGCATTCCAACCATGATGTTTTACATGATTTCTTTAATTATGAACTTTTTTCCATCAAAAAAATCATCTCATGATAAAATTTGAGATTTGTATGAAGAATCAAAATATGTCAGGTGCGCTGTGTTAGAATTTTTATTGCTCATATTTAGATTTTGGAACGACTATATCTTAAAAATAATGAAGTTTCAAATTTTAAAAGAGTTACCATTCAACTTAACTATTTTAAATCTACAAATAGACATCTATTTGATATATTTTGATGCATGTTTGAAAACTTTTACTTTTTTTATTGATGGTTTTGATGAAAAATGGTGATTTTTTTCTTATTAACCATAGTTTTGATGAAAAATTAAATTGAAGAGATAATGATAAATTCTTTTTAGCATGAAATCAAAAACAAAAACACCATCAACATATCTAATAGTTTAACTAATTTATTCGCATAATCTGTAATAGCAGCATGTCTGTCGGTTAGCCACTTAGGGTCCGTTCTTTTGACCTGAACTAAACAAAACAAAAACTTTAAAATTAATTAATTATATTTGCGTATTATTTTTAATTTTTAAAAATAGTTTTGATAATAGTGAATGCGTCTTAAGCTTCTACTCATAGTTTTAAATCTTATTATGCTTTTAAAACAATTTTAAAGTAGTGATTGTTTATCACCTTAACTTAACAGACATGAACAGATTTTAATTTAAAATAAAAAAGAACAGACCATTATAGAGAATATTTTCTTAAACAAAATGGGAATAACTTATTACGCTATTGCGAAAAGCTGGAGAGGATATTCATAGAGAAGTAGCAAAACAGAACAAAACAAACTGTCTTCAAGCAGCAAAGATACAAGTGACACAAGTCTATAGGATGGGAAGCAGCAGCAGTAGAAAGTAGCGGAAGACATGAACATGGCAGTCAGAGCTGCAGAGTCTGTTGCTGTTGTTGATGATGTTGTTGTGTCTTCTCAGATCTCAAGTCAAGTAGCAGCAGCTTGTTGTTTAACCATGTTGATATACCTCATGTCTGATTGCTGCCTTTCCATCCTCATATCATTTTGGATCTTGTTAATGAATGCTTCAACTCGGGCATTCAACGAGTCCTGACTCGTTAGCAACGTCCCCCGACGAAATCCTCCGTCCGCTCTCAGAGTAGTTACTCTGTCGTTGAAAGTCTCTGACTTCCTCATCTCGTGCTTTTGATGATTTTGATTGTTGGACACGCGCTCCGCCAGTGAATATGCTGGCGGAGCGCGTGTTGCATTCCGGGCGACTTTTTTTACCGTTCCGTTTCCTTCCATTATAGCCTTCCATGTCCCGTCTAGACTATCATCATAGCCATCGTCATCTTCCTCCTCGGCTTGTGGAGGACTGTTCTCTGAGTACACAAATGCGTCCTTCGAGACAGTCACTTCGCGCTTCACCACCACCTCAGCATCAGAATCCTCACTGACTTCTCCCACATCGGCGCTACTTGAGAAAAATGGAATGAAGTCACATTCCGACCGTGCCGATACCTTGACATCTCGAGATTCTATAAAACTACTCTCCTCCACATAATTTCCCTCAGATGTGGATTTGTCGGATGAGGAGGAGGAAGCGGCGATGGAAATGATGATGAAATTAACAATTATATAAATGTAAGGAGGCGCAAGGCAAGCGCGGACACATCCAACAAACCATGGAACAATGGATTGAAATATGCAGGGGATGAGAGCGGTTTCAAACAAAAAGAAGGTCGAGACTACTCCGATCGAAAGCAGCATCAACTTAGCAGTCCATATAGCAGTCTCGAACCTCGACCCGCTGTTCTTAAAAAAACTAGCCGACCTTTCCAACATCTCAACGCTCCCTTTATAGCCCGGAAACCAGCAGCTCAAATTAGATACTAACTAACTAGCTGGAGCTAGTGAGGACTAAGAATCTGAGAACATGTTTTTATGTGGAATAAATGCAAGAAGAATAGAAAGGAGTGAAGTTGGATTCAAAGTGAGCGAGTGTTTGAGGAGTAAAGAGAGAATATGATGAAAGGTGGGGCTATACAAATTTACAGGGAAGTGGAGAAGAGTTGGGTGGGTGAGGGAATGGAAATGGAAGAGAGAGAGTGTGTGTTTGGTGTTGAGTTTGATTAAATTGTTGTAGGGGAGTTGAAATGGTGGCTTTTTATAGGAGAGGAGAGAATGTTTAGTGTATGTAAAGTCATGGTGGAAATTGTGATAAAAGGCTTCCTAGCCAAAAGCTTCAATCATTTGTTTTCTAATTTCTATGGATTTTTTCTATATTCATTTCAAAATTCAGTCAGAAATAATTATCTATTCTGATCAAAACGATGAAGACTAGTGCATCGGTTTATAGTTGTTTGAAAGTAGCCAAATTTCTTATTTTTATTAGGTTAGCCATCGACATGTCCTTACTATCCATTTTCTTCATCCATCTCGTTCCATGAAAGGACTAGAAGCATAATATTGTTAGTGTTCTCATAGTTATTAGATACAACAAGGTTTATAGCTCATCGTCGGATTTTTACGTTGACCCTGAAATGGCGATATATGATATACCTTTCAGTTTTGTAAAAAATCATCAAAAATAGAAAAAAGATATTCTTAATATTCAATTCTTCTAAAAATTTATTTCCATTGTGTGAATTATCTAATTTTTTAAATTCATTTCTCTTGATTCTTTAAGTATCATGTGAGGGATCATGTTAATCCATTAATGTAAACTCGTACATCTTCGATGAGAAATATATTATTTTTTTGAGTCAATTATTTATGTGGATTATTTAATATTGTTAGGCTGTTCCAGACATTTGGTATAATATGATTTGGGGTGAGGAGAGTTTCATGTTAATTAAAGTATTAAACATTGTATTAACTATTAATCAATGTGTCTAGCAGTTTAGGGGCATCAGGGTCCATTGTGATTGGTTAATTAATCAGGATAGAGAGATTATATTTATATGAATGGAACTTGGAGTGGAGGAAGTGATTGAGAGAGGACTGAGTAGCGAAAGTGAGAAAAATCAAATGAGCAGCAAGTGGGTGGGTGGGTGACGTGGGTCACATTTTCACTATTTATTCAAACTTACTCCTATTACTTTATATGAAAAATCAGGTGAAGGAATTCTTTCAGTTCTGTAACCTTGTAAAGGTCCCGCTCATGTACTAAGAGCATATGCACCGATCGGAGGAGACGCTCAAATTTGGCTCTGAAATGGAGAACGTGCTGGAGGACGTGCTTCAGCACGTGCTAATCTGGCACGTCCTCCAACAACTGCTGGAGGTGGAAAAGGTGAGAAACTGGTACTGGCAAGTGCTGCTGGGAGTTGTTGGAACGTGCTGGGTTCCCCCAATCGGTGCAGATGCCCTAACATCAAGGCAATTTGCATGTATTTGTGTATTCGCATCTTACCTATGAGATTTTACATGTTTACTGCATTTACACGATTGACGCACACTTAGTGCGATTGTGCACCTGTCACAATTTCAATCACAAGAATATAAACAATGTGATTTTGAAATGCAAATGAATCATTGCTTCACAATGAAAGGCCGCACTTGGGGTGTGTATAAAACAATTTCTTGGGTTCAGTAACTTGAAAATTAAAATGCATTTCTCGAATCACTGTTTCTGATGCTAAAAACAACAACGATTGCATGTGCATTTCTAATTTCCTATCCAAAATTTTGTTCAAAATTTATGATTTCTTGCCAGCTATCTCAAATGATTGTGATTCTTGCAAAATAGTTGTACGAAAATAAATCTCTCAAACGGATACATTTCATGAATACTCCTAATTAATAGCATTGTCAACGTCCAGAGTTCAAATCTTGGGTACGTGCATATAGTTACATAAAGTAGGTCAATTCAAAACCAAGATCAGAACAGAACATTCGACCTGACAAGTACACACTAATGACACTACAAGTAAATTTAGACATCCCATGTTATCTGCAATTGTTTGAATCACAAAATTTGAACTTATGCACGGAACTCCTTATTCATGTCACTTCTAAATCTGAATTTCAGTAACCTTCTTTTCTAGTACTTCTGTGCATTGATTGATTTAATCAAACTTTTCCGCACTGGATGAATAGTTGATGTATTAAAAGTTAACATCGATTGTTAGTGTGTACCGAATACCGATGATGATCAAAGTTATAGCGATTAGCGAATAAACACCGAAATTCCACAGAGTTTGGTTCGCATATTTAATTTTTCATATTCTTGCATTTCAATTCAACAATGTACAACAAGCAGAGACATAAGAAGTCCATCGGATACGGCAAGAGATACACTGATAGTATCAACCGGTGCACGGGTTGAATCACACTCTGGATTTGAAAAATGTTTGCCTAACTAGCAAAATATGTAGACGTGCATCCAATCATCTTTTTAGGTAAATATTGACCTAAAAAACATGCCCTTTACATGAAATGGAAATAACTGAACAACACACACAGCTGCACAAATGGAAGAATCCATCGGTACATAATGTGATCATAAGGTCAAGAACATTGTGTGCATGGGGCCAAAATGTCATTATCTTGACATTGATGGAGATTACTATGATACGTCAACCGGATTAATCAGCTACAGTTCTTTATGCTTCAACTGTGAACGTGTATGATATGCAAATCCCAAATAGCTAGCCTTCCTGATCGGAACAAGTCTCAGTTATTGTCCATTTTGCTTTCGTCTTTAAAGCAAAAGATGCACCATGCTTAATGGTAATCAGGAATTTTTCTCCAAATGGCGGTGGTGCATGTTTAGAAATTTTCCAATAATGCGACAATGTTACATTATAAAGGATGTCTGAACGACGGCATATTTATTGTTGGAAGCTCTTATGGGTGTACATAGCTTTTTACTATGTAATTTGGTCCGCTACGTCGACCACTATATGTATGACACGGTTCAATCAAAGCGTGCAATAAATTGTATATGTTTACATTTTTTTCCACATTTACAGTTTGTTGATAACATGGATTCAATTTCAAAACAATCGCCAATAGGGTGGTGATTCATTGGTTGTATCATTCAAATGATTATTCAAGAGGTCACATTATTTTCTCACTGTTGTTGGGGTTTTTATTCTCCTTCATGAAGGTCCTTTATTCTTTCCGTTTTCGACTTGAAAGTGTGGAAGCTGTGGTATGGTTCGATGATTCCTTCTCATAGATGATGTTCAAGTTTTTGTTGGAGTTGTCGAGTGACGTGTGCTATAGATGAAGATTATATATCAGATGTTAGCTAGATTTTTGCTAAGCGGTTCTTGTACTACATGTATCCACCCTATCGAAAAAATTCAAAACAATCCAACATATACTACATCATATTTAAGAGTAATCAAGTAAAACATTTGTTAATTAGTTCCATAAAACTAACCTTAAATACACAAATGAATTTTCTCTCTCTCTCTTCAAAACGGTTCAGAGTTTCTGACTTGGTTAGATGATATGGATGAGATGTATAGTAGCATCATGAATAGTGATTTATTGAGAATGTACATACATAGCTGAAGTATTCATCCTCAGGAAATGTACCACTGGAGTTATAGATATACTTGTTATACAAGTGTTTTGCAGGGCCTACAACCCATGCCCTCTTTGAGATTCAAAGCCAACTTGAGAAGCTGCAATAGTCTTGCACAAATCAATAGATCTGGATCATCCCTTCTTCTTCATTTGTTTAATGAGTAGATATAGAGAATGTATGTAAATGTGTGTAGAAAAGCTGCATGCACATGTCTCAATTTGGATTTTGCCACCCTTGCAGAACACAGAAGACCGCCATGTTGGTTCATAGGACTCCAACAGTATATATATTGGCCTAGAAATAAGGGCACAAGATCACATTGGCTCCTACCCAAATTACGCTTATTTTATAATCAACCCTAGCATTATATCACCATTACTAGGGTAGATAGTTAATTAGGCACATATATCGAAAGTCTTAGATGAGGTTTCTTCTGTATTTAATACGAGTACTTAGCAATGTACTTATGTCCTACGGATTTTGTGCTAAGATTGAAATCTAGCTAGGCAATTATTATAAGCGACTGTTGCAGTATGTTGCATGCAATTTCTTCGGAGCTTCCTAAGCTTTCCAATATACTGAGTGGAATAATGTAGAATATTTTAGTTATGATTTAAGTGTAATTTTGTAGTCACCAACATACTGAGCGGAGAAATTTGCACCCCAAGTCAAATAGTAACACGATCATAATAATAATAATAAAATCATACTTAATTACTTGCACTTTTGGGTTTGATATTGAGATCTATCTGCGTTGAAACTTCAAAACAACATAAACTTTTTAATTAGTATTCAGGGTTCCCTTTTTATCGAGCATTTTATATATAGTTGTTTAGTTCCAGTACTTCATCCCAATCTTGAGCACGACCCAAAGGTTTTCCAATTAAATTATGTTACTTAAACTAAATTACGACACTCAGTTCAATTTTATTTCGGTGTAAAACACATGCACACGTACACGTAGTGTATCAATAAACAAACAAGACACTTAACTTATTTTAATGGTAACGATTTAACCTCTGACACTTTGTAGAACATGGAGTGTTTCCACAGTCTGGCCGACCAGATTGATAACAAAGTATAATAGTTTTCCACGCTACTAACGATATAGTCCAGCTCCTTCCCGTGCACAATCTATTACACATTTAGGTATAATTATTTCTCAATTTATTTCGTGGGACGTGACACAATATGTGATTCATGCATTTTGTCAAATACTCCGTAACATATTTTCAAGTAGTTCTCAAGCCCGCATGATTTAGGTAGGTCATAACCTTACTAACAATACATTTTACACGATCCAAATAAGATCTCTTCACTAGTTCACCCCACTGAGGAAAAGGATGAATTAATCATTACTACTTAGATTAATTAAAATTTGAAATATTTATCTGTTGCAAGTTGTGAAACGCTTAATCTGTTGCCATTGATGTGCTCTGGGCTTGTCCCTTGATGGCAAAACTCAACTCCAAAATGTATATGCCTGGAGTCTCTACTTCCAGCTTGTACGTATACTGGATATGTGACTTTGCACTAGATATTTCATACTTCGTCTGTTTCATAATTTTCTTCTATTTTTTTATTCAGAAATATTCTTTCAATTTTCTTAAATTGATTTTTTTTCCTCATATTTACACCCTCACTTCAATCTATTCACTTTTCGTTCATTTCTTTCTTACTTTTATACTACTAATAACTTAATTTTCTTCAAAATTGTACCAACTACCAAATGAGAGAAAAATATAAAACGGAGATAGCATTAATTAGCAGAGGGTTAACGTAGCGCCCGGCCAAACCATATATTTGTACGTTGTAAATGTTGAAAATAAATTAAATAAGGTGTCAAGAAAACGTCAAAAAGAATGCATCCATTGTGATGATCAGTTGAAAGAATTAACATTAACACGAAGAGCGAGATGGGTTGGGTTAGGTTAGGTTAGGATAGGTTAACTTAAGAGGAAAGCCACTAGGGGTGTCAACGAGTCGAGCCGAGCCGAGTAGCATGTTGTCCAAGCTTGGCTTGTTTAATTTTTAACGAGTTCGAGCTCGAGCCGAGTATATACGAG
>JAWWMW010070810.1:0-14321 GCA_035048345.1 Echeveria elegans | reverse complement strand
ACTATCTTCACTGATCACTACTTTCTGTCTTTCCTTTATCTTTCAGTGTGGCTGGAAAATTAATGAGATCCCAGTTGCATGTCGGCAAAGGCATATACTCTTCATCAATCATCCAGGGGCATATTCGATCACAAATATTAGTGTCATGTAACACAACCACATATTGGGATAGTTATATTTATACCACTTTCATCAATACCTCATCCTGATAAACGCCACTTGTTCTCAAGATGAACATATCGACAAGTTAATTCTTTAAGAAACGAAAATACTTTCCTTTTCCTGGTATACCATAAACTAGAGTAATCTACCAAGTTTAAGAACGCATACCGTCAAGGCCATGGCTGTCAAAACCTAAGTTGCACGAGTACGGATACGGGGTACGACTAAGTTTAATTACCCGGTAAGGATATAGGTACGACATATTATAAAATATAAATTATATATTATTATATACATAAATATATGATCGTAAACAAACAAAATAAGCATTTAGGGTTCAAAGAATAAAAAATTTTATCAAAAGAAAACACTTCATCAGTGTCGATAGTCTTTTGTACTTAAGTTTGTCATTCGCATTACAAAATAATTAGAATGACACTTAAGTTTTTGTCAACCATGTCCAGATTCATAAAACCCTGAATCATCTTCATTGCCAGTAACAACCGGCTAAAGGGGGTTTGAGCCCATCTTAATTAAAATTATTTAAAATGCAAGAACTAAATTAAAACTTGCAATCACGATTAGCAGTCAATGGCAGACGGAGCAGAAAAGGCTGGTGACACTGGTGTGGACATAGCAGCGATGCTGGAGTGGAACAGCAACGCTGAGCGACGGGAATGTTGTTGTGATTTGCGATTAAATTAGGTTAGACTAATAATTAGGTTTTTTTTATACTTTGGCTATTTATAAATAACACCCTGAAGTTTCCGTAATTACAAAAGTACCCCAAAATCAGACCAGCGATTCCGCCGCAAATCTTTGTTGAATACGTACTGGGCACGGTTCCGGTACAGGGTACGACTGTCTAGAGGCGAATCCGTACAACATAGGTCAAAATTGTGACAAGCATACGGCCGCTGTATAATAGGTCATTACATCCTCCACCAGCTTTTTTAAGAGACCATACCAAGTAGGCCTTTCAGAAGCAGTGGGTCGCAAGAAATCTATAAGAAAACTCATGACACCCCCAGTCTGGTCGGTAGTCACCAAGGTACTCTCCATTGTCAGCTGAAGAAAAGTGAGCAACAATGATGATCACATTATGGGAAACCCAAGAAGGTAAAATTTTAGAAAATATAAAAAAAGCGGGAATATTTTAGCTTCCGCATAGAAAGGTTTTATAAAATTTGAACTAGATTACCAGTGAAACTTATAACAACTCTGCCTTTGCTTTGCTAAAAAAACAGGTGTCATTCTGCTGTGAAAAATCATTGTTCCAATTAACGATAAAATTTGTAAAAGAATTATTTTTTCTGTTGATGCAGAAGATGAGTCCATGATATACCTACATGATCGGCCTTAACCTGATAAATCATATATTTTGTCTCGTGTCTTTCTACCCTTTTTCCTAGAAGAACTTTAGAACCCTTCATGCATGCGTAGTTTCACATAAATTCAAGTTCAATTCAAGTTCGAAGATGATCATAGTGGTTAATATGAAACATGAAATTCCTTCATCGATGCACATATCTCTCAGCAAAAAAAAAGTAAAATTGCAAGTTTTTTACGGTATCATGCAGCTTTAATATAGTTTTCTTTGATAGGTTATTTGTTCATAAGATTTTCACACTACAAAAAAACAGCTAATTCGTGGACGCAAATGTCACGTTTGCATCCACAAAATGAACGTAAAATGTGGACGCTAAAATGTTGGATGCAGATTGAATTTAATTTAGCGTCCATGCGGACGCTAGCTAAGTTATTTTTATTTTTATTTACGTAAATATTTTTTAGCGTCCACGTGAACAAATAAATTTAGGTTATTTGTTCATAAGATTTCCACACTATAAGAAAACGGTGAATTTCGGGGATGCAAATTCGTTAAAAATGGACGCAAAAGTCACGGGGTGGAGGAACCCTTTTCATTTTCTCTCTTACTCTCCGAACCCTTTTCCTTGAAAAATATCATGCGCCGCCGCTTGTTTCCCGGGGTGGAGGAAGAGCCGCTCCTCCACGGAGGGTGACTTTCATTTCTCTACCCCTAGGGGATTCCGCAACTCTTTCTTACCTTTCACATGTATTTCTCTCTAAGAGTCGTCTTAGATGAGGTTGTGTATTTTCTCTAAGCTTCTTGCTGATAGTTCTTCTATTTTATTGTTAGTTTGTGTCTATTTTATGTTGTATGGTGGTTTTAGTCGTCCGTTTTGGTCCCACTGGCGTTGTTATCATCGTTTCCGGGCTCAGATCCATCGCCTCTGTCAGTGGTCAGCCCTGCTCAGATCCGTCGTCTCTGGCCGTGACCAGCCTTGTTCAGATCCGTCGCATCTGGCCGGGCTTAGATCCATCATTCGACGACCGATTTGAAGGTGCGAGAAGCTTGTTATGGGTGTTTGGGTCACATGGGTGATGGCTGCCCTTTCGGCATTTGCGCAGCAGCGTAGATGTCGGACTTGACGTGTTTAGGCGTTAGGCGAGTTGATGGTGTAGCTGTGGCGAGGAGCGCAGGTGATGTTGTGGCTTTGGATTGGTGTCCTTACGATCTTGACAGAGTGGTGTCCCTTTGGTGGCGGTGCTTCGGGGTTGTTGCGGCGAGGAAGAAGATGGGACGCGGAGCGTCTGACCGTCAGTGTGCTGTGGAAGAAGTCGGAGAGTCTGTTTGGTTCTTGGCGCCTTGGTTCGCGGGCATGAAGTTTTTGAGTTATTTAACATTGAATTTAATATTTTTTTTATTGGGTGTTGGTGTCCGATTGTGACACGTGCTTAATTTCGATTATAGGTACTTGATATCAGTATATCTAGTACGAGCTTTTGTACCTGTGTAACTCATCATTGAAAAAAAGAGTTGACTTTTATGATGTTGTTTTTAATTAACAATAGACATTTAATTTTTGGTATTTGTGATAAATTTATGTGTATACAAAAATATATTATACTTGTTTAAATATAAAAATATTTAAAATTTCGAATCGACACTCATGATCATATGACCTTATCTAGTCGACTTTCTGTCGGTTTTCAGAGTATGGTTTCTTGAAGCATTCTAATGATCAGTTGCTAGTCAATTCAGTAGCTGAGCATGCTGACAAAAGAAAAGTGTTTTTTTTTAATCTAGAAACTTGTTCGCCCAAGGTGCCTTTTTTTTTTGGGGAAAAATGTCATTAAATCATGAACTTGCCATATTTGGACATTTAAATCTTCAACTTCAAAAAATCCATTTAAATCCTCAACTTTTATTGACTTTCATTTCAAAAGTGATACTAAATGAGTGGATTTTACTTATTTATTTAATGAGGTTTTGAACTTTTTTAAGTTTTTTTGATATTTATTTTTTGTTTTTCTGTTTTGTATCGGAAATTGCTAACGACATGCTTATAATGACCGACTAAACTAAAGTTGATGATTTAAAATGCGAGTACACAAAAGTTGAAGATTTAATTGAACTTTTGAAGTTGAGGATTTAAATATCCGAATTTGACAAGTTCGGGATTTAAATGACATTTTCCCCTCCTTTTTTTGTGTGTGGAAGCTATATGAATATATCATAACTTTTGCCTACTTTTGCTAATTTGGCTAAACGTGGCTACCAAGTTTCGCAAGTTTGTCCTATTTGTGGGTTTCATCAAGAAACTACAATGCATGTTATGTTATATTGCTGATGGGCAAGATCTTTTTGGCATAATGTTCATACAGATTGCCCTTTTCTCAGCTTCAGTTTTACTGATCCCGGAGATTGGATATGACATATGCTTTTTCACTACTATGCTCTTGATTTTATTTCCATCCTTTTCGGAGCTAGACAAGTTTGGTATAATCGGAACCTTATTGCGCAAGGTCAACATGCTTTGATAACTTCTGCTGCAGCTTTCACATCTTCTCGCTCGGCCTGACAACATCTCTTATTACTTATTTTCGGGCAGATCCTATATGGTAAGCTCCAGAAATGGATTATGTTAAAATTAATGTTGGAGGGGGCGACACTACTGGCAATGCCGGAATTGGGATTTGTTGTCACAATAAGGAGGGTCATGTTGTTTGTTGAAGCTCCTCAATTTCCTAATACTATGACATCTAGTTGGGAATAGGGACGAATCCAGGAATTTGAATGTAGCAGAGCTATTTCTTTAATTCGATGCCCCTACCACCAAACTTTCTGTTAATATCCAAAGTTACTTAACTCTATAAATTCTACTATTTATAAACCACACCAAAACAAACGAGGCAGCTGTTGAGCAACAAACATAAAGACTCTAAAAAAATTCCTCTTTTCCAATTCTAACAGCAGTATTCCATGCTCAAACAGATGTTGAAGCTACCACCAACAACAACAGTAAAAACCTCCGATGACAATAACAATCTCCTTTTGTCCCAATCGTAAATCTTGGACAGCCGCAAACAGTTTCTAGGAAAAGTGAATTTATTATTGGATTGTGGTTGAGTTGAAGATGTGGATTTTGATTGAAAAAATTATTATCATATACTAAACATGTTAAATTTTACACTTTTCATTTTTATAACTTGATTGTTGGTTCATTTTTAATGTACATTATTAGTTCATTCTCACCAATCATTACTATTGAAAGGTATAATAAGACATCTTCATCATAACAATATTCTTAAATAAAATCAGCTAACATATATTCAGTTAGTTGTAATATGAAAACCTAATTATGGTAGCCTGGTTTGGATTATGAATTTCAAAGGCTTTTTGTATTTTTGTGAGTATGTGTACTAATGTTAGATATCATGTCATATTATATATATTCAAATTTTTTGTTGCTCAAATACAATCCAGGCTGCAGCAAGGGTGTGCATGCATTGCGTCGCCCCTGGTTGGGAAGTTGAGCTTTAAGCAATATGGCCAGCTTTCCCACTTGGCACAACTTTTACAGTTTACCAAAGTTATATTTGAGACAGATTGTATTGGAGTGCTTAAAGCTATCTTACAAGGTTCTTCTTCTCAGAATAAGCTTCTGCTGAAATCCAGTGAAAATTAAACTTAATTGTCGGGGACAGTGAATCGGTGTTTGAAGAAGTTTTTTTTTCTCTGCTTGGATTCGAACCATGATGGTTCCTAGGGTTGGCAGCCCTGCATTTGCCATTAAAGTTCGCCCCTCAGGGGTAAGGGAGTATCTTTTTGCTCTTGCAAAAAAAACATGAGAAGCCTGGACCCGGTTAAATCCTAATGTTATTCCTATTTTGTATAACTTCAATGCTCTAGGTTTTTCTTGCTGCTATGTCCTGAGCTACAATTTCGCTCAGTGTTGTTATTTGCAACACAATTTGTGCCATCAAAAAAAAAATCTTTGAAGGGCAAAACACTGAAACAGTTTAAAAAGTATGCGGTCAGAAAAATGCAGTTTTCCTTCAAAAAAAACCTTAAGGCCCCATTTGGAGGAAAAAGAAGAGGAAAATAATTTTTTTTTAAAATATGAGTGAAAATGAAATGTGTATTTGGTTGTAAGGAAAAAAATAGGAAAAAACAGGCAAAATGAGATCAAATTTTTCTTACAAGTTTCTCATGAGAAAATCATTTTTCTTTAAATTTTATTTTCCTCACTTTTTTCCCACAACCAAATGGAATAGTTTGAAGGATCAAACTACCAAGTGAAAATACAAGTTGTATCCCTCCCCAACCAACAAATGAAATGCAAGAGGCATATCTTAGAATAAATACTAAAGAGTTGACAGTTCAATTATTTTGAAGATTATTCAGTACTCTTCTCCTATTACTCACTGGTTTTGAACGCTTCAAGGAGCCGGCTTTAGAGAACGGGGTCATATTTTCTTTCATGATCGTTGCTATCTGTTGTGGTGCCGAAGGCCTGACCTCAACCTTATTCGAGGAGTGAGTGTTCATTTCCAAAATATCATTGGCTGCCAACGGTTATGGTTCTTGGTTGTTCTTTGCGTAATGTGGGCTCCATGAATTATGTCAGGCAATGAAACCGCTTGTTCGTCTTTAGTATGTGCAGTTACAACCTCAGCAGAAAATTACGGAGGATAATTTAAAAAATGCATAGTAGATAACCCAAACATTTCATCCCCTTTCGAGCTTAATAAGATTCGTGAAATTTTCACGCCTTTATTGCCTTCACTTTTATTTGCATGGCTATACGAGTTGATGATTGCATTTTGTTCATCAGGGTAGTGAACATCCTTGTTTAATGCCAGCACATTAGTACCAATGTTGGAAAGGGGGCAAGTTGTGCTTTCACAAGGCGAAACTGTAATGAATGAAGTGTCATCCTGCATTGCTGCACAAATCCATAAAATTTACTTAAGTTGTTCATACATTATGTGTTGAACGTATCATCCATGGCCATGTTTGTATGGACATTATATATTAAGAATTAAACGATCTACAGGCTTAACTCTTAAGCAACTCTGAACCTAAAACAAACGTCAGTACCCTACTGGTGCTACGCGACGTAAAAACTAGAAGCCTTCACAGGGCTCAATGTTCAGTAAGCAAGTTACCTTGTCCTGCTCCATCAGTTACCTCTTTATTAACACTTACAAGTGTTGTTGAAAACCAATGAATCATCAACTCTAACATCGCAACTTGCATCACCAACACCTTCATCAAACTTTAGAACACTTTGTGAAGGAATTTGTATTTTCCTCGATACCCAAACAATTCTCAATACTGTTACCGACAAAATTCTCAAACTGCACGTCACCATATCCAGCTAAATACAGGAAAATCAAATGAAACTCAATGCAAAGCTTCACACCTAGTTGTTAAAAGACAAATAAATTAACTAGCTAATTTAGTTTTCCCTATTCAACACCCCTGATATCATATACTTAGCCAGTTCCAATAGCATGATGTTGGGAAATAGTTAGATAAAAGCTTTAAATGATATGTGATTTTTTTTATATAAAAAAAAAACCAAAGCAAATATGGTGCACATATGACTTTCCAGGAATACCATAGTTATTGTATGCAGTTATGAGAACAAAAGCCACATGTTAATAGACTAAGATGCAATAGTTACCTGTCAACTGTCATTGATTGATGTGTACCGAATTCAACTGTCTTTTGAGCAGAGCATATGACTGATTGATTTGGAGGAGTTTGCATTACACCGGGAGATTTAAAAGAATTTCTCCCACTTTCATTTGCCAGATAACCCACGCTCAACAGAGCATCTCTCTTCCGATATATCTTCATGATTGTCAACCTGATCATCTTTGATTAATAATTCAACATGTTTGTAATCAGCACCATGACCCTCCAAGGGAGAAGCATACACTTCTACATCTATACCAGCAATACATTTGCATTCATTCATATGAACATTTCTTCCATAATCAATTGATTGGCACTTCAAAATAATTCTCCGCATTTGAGTTCAGAACTTTTTCTTTTTTGTCATCGCCGAAAGCACTCTTCTCAAACACTACTTCCGCTTTGCTTTTTGTCCATTTAAAATAGTCATCAATTTCCTGCAACAGTCTATCAAAAGGAAGTTCAGCACAGCTTGCGCTTTCCCTTAGCATCCCAGCATCATTATATGATTGAAGGGTACCACTGCTGTCAAAGATTTCCTTCTTATCACTGGAACGTTTTAAACTATAATCTTCACAAGCATCTTGATCAACAGACTCCGGATCACCAGTCTCTATTTCGGCTAGACACCCTAGGTTACTAAATGCCTCATTGTCTGTCCGCATTAATAAAAATTCTGCATCACGGTGGTTCACACAATTCAACATCGACTCTTCAGCATCATCCAAATGGCCAGGAGGATCGTAAGTTTTCATGTCGTTCTGATGAGTCGTATTTGTACGCTCATCTAACGGCTTTAACCCATGTATTTTAGTGCATTTGTATATTCAGAATTACTCGTTTCATGTGGTTTTGCGTTTCAGGTATACGAAAACAGCTAGAGATGAAACAGAATTTAAAAGCATCGATTTGGGATTAATTGAGGATGAAGGCAGAATGGTCGTCCGCGCTTTAGAAGCTTTCAGAAGGAGCACCGCTGATCCGTTGAAGATGAAATAAAATTCGTTGGAAAGCTGACTCGAAGAGCGACAATTCTTATGTTGAGTTCGAAGACGGATTCAGTTATTAAGAGGGTTGAATACGAGTTAGAAGTCAGAAGACGTCGCGCGAGAAAGGACTCACAAACCACAAGTGGCGCGGGCAACGAAGAATTAGGTGGTGCGGGCAAAGAGCAACTGCGTCCGTCAAGGTAGTTGTCACCCGCGCCGGATTGTTTGCCTTCACTTGCGCCAATGGACGACGACGCCATCGATGACATCAGCGACGAGATTTCTATATTGTGCTGCAATTACTAAATTCTAAAACCCATATAAATAGGAAGCCAATGATGTAATACAATTCTCAAACCCAGCGAATTAGAATACTTACTAAATTCTAAAACACAGCGATGACGTCAGCAAAAAATGAAACTTCGTTAGGAGTTGCTGTATATCTTCGTTGAATCCAACAAGATAGATATCCATGTTATGCCAGTGAGCTGTCCACGGACAAAGCATCCTTGCATCCACTTCACTTTCATCTAGACCATTCAACCATATCATCATGGAAATTGTTTCATGAAATTCTTTAGGAAAGTCTTTGTCGACTTGGGCTTCATAATGCTTCTGGATTATCGTTCCATCTTCTTCATGCTCATGGATCGTCGTGATTTTGAAAGTCACGAATACTTCCAAATCCTTGTTAGCTCTTAATTTTTCTTGCCATCACGTCATATCTTCGAATTGCGTGAGCCATTTATAAAACCTTTGGTAAGGTTGTTCTCTTCTCGTCATGACGCATTTCGCTAAGTATCTGAGGAGCTCACTTTTGTGAACAGTGACTCCCACTGCATACAGATCCACTAAATACCACAGCAGCAAATACGCTTTCTTTGATTTTCTAAAAGAAAAACACATGGAAGAAAGAGAAAGAGTAGAACTACTTTCCATAGTGTGCAAATGAACTATCAATCAAGATAGCTTCACTAAGTTTACTCATCTATCTCTGAAGAAAACTATTATAGATTTTTAGTAGGCTTTAAGGCAATCGTATTGACTAAGTCGTATAGAGGCAGCAAGTTAAGTTTACCCGTCTATCCTCAAAGGGGGTTTAAGATGAATATAGAATTATTTTACGACAATCTTATTGACTACGTCAGGTTGACACATATGGGGTAAGCTTTCCAGGTAATACGAGCAACAGAGGCATCTACACGGCCATAAAATGTTAAGAAATATTCCAGAGGATATTCTACTTACACAACTACTTACGCTCACGTAAGCGCTTGCGTCATCACTGATGAGATCACTGCTTACATCACACACACTCAATGACTAATGATGTCACTATGACATATTCATGACCTCACACATATTTAATACTTCCTCCATCTGATCTTCCAACTTTCCTTTTTGAGTGTTCCTAATGTTCTTCTTACTTCCATAATTATATTTAGTCTTATTATACCTTACTTTCTTAATTAGAAAATCAAAAAACAATTATATTACTTTTATAATCACAATTGCCGTAACAAATTTAATGCGTATGAATAATTTAATGAATCATCTGTCGATCCCGATTTACAAACCCTACCTCTCACCCACCGCTTTCGTTATCGCCGATACACCGCCGATCTTCATCGCTGATACACCGCCAATTAACAATCACTGATGCAAGTAAGAACAATTTCAGAAACAGCGACTGAGTTTTGAGGTGCCAAAGCGGAAGAATTTTCAGATCCGCGACCGATACGCTGTCGGAGCCTGGTAAGTTTTTTTTATTAGAATTTATGAAACTCATATGCCTTTTCAAATCCCTAATTCCCAAGTTCCCCGATTCAAGCCTGATGGTTGTTATGCGGAGCCAACCCAGATGGCCAGTCACTAGAGCCAAGAAACGAAAGGGTGGCTGCCGACTGATGTTGCCGTCGTTGGTGTCGCAGTCGCATCGTGGATTTGTGGTGTATTTTTAGACCCGCGCTGCTGGATGAAATGGATCTGAATAGCTTCAATTAATTGCTTTCTGGATGGGTTAGGGATCACTTTCACGTCTGCGGTGGTGCACTAGGTGGAAGTGAAGGGGGGAGACATTTGTTACACCAAGTCCACCAGTGTTTCAGACCCATTTCAACTCGTAAGAATTGTTTGATTTCAAATTCTTTATGGGCATCAGCACATCAGATTGTTTGATTTAAGTTATGTTTGAACTAGTGGCTATTTCTTTAGTGGTCTTGGACTGCTTTCGAACAAGCTCGAGCCAAGACTGCGAAAGCCGCCCAAAAACGGTATCGGATTCGATCCCAAATGATCAATGAATTAACTATCCGATCTGCAATTTTTGTTTCACTTTCAATTGATGAGTTGATTGTTGCAGGCAAGCAGCAGCTGCGAAACAGTGCTTAAGATGAATGGAGAAGAGACCACTATTCAATTTGGTGAGCTAAATTTATCATCTTTGCTTGAGATGAATGAAGTTAATACGGTGGAGAGAGATGTATTAAGGATATTGGTGCCAAGCTATCAGGTAGTAGTTTCATTCATCATAACCTTCAATTCATTCTGATTTTTGCGTTTTTTGATTCTTGTTGTTTGTTAATTGAGGACTGTAATTGCTAATTTCTATATATCTTATTGTATAGTCAGAAAAAAAAGAGGTTGCTATTGTTGTAGCTGTATCAGACAATACCGCTATGGTCGATGATGGAGTAGATATCGTGTTTAGGGATATGTTGAAGATATTAGTGGCGAGCTATCAGGTAATCTCATTCATATATCAATACTTCAATTACTCGAAGTTTCCTTGTAACTAAATGTTGCTAATTGCCCTACTAGTTCCCTGCAACTGTTGTTCAAAAAGCTGATGGAGTGAATATCATGGTGAGAGAGATATTGAAGATATATCATTGAATTCAATTGATTCATATTTATTTTCCTACTCTATGAAGTCCAATGAAAATTGATAATTTCTGTATAATTCATTGTGTAGCCGAAAACTGCCGATGTTGATATTGTTGTAGAAGTATCAGACAAGCTGCGTGCTAATAACGTTATGGTTCATGATGGAGTAGATACCGTGTTCAGGGATATGTTGAAGATATTGGTGCCGAGCTATCAGGTAGTTTCTTTTTGCATAAAAAATTAGCTTACATCTCAAAAGTACTTGCAATAGGGCTTTTGTTACACAAGTTTACATAACTTCTAAAATTATACTCCTTCATACATGATCTGTTTGACATATTTCTTAATACACAAAAAAGTTTCAATCCACATAGAGGCTTCCTAACTTCACAGAACTTTCTGATTGTGTGAAATTAAGAAACTTCGCAGAAAAGGGTAAATGCCATCAGCCTATATTCCAATGTTTTGTGATGTGACAGATGTTGTTCCTTCACCAGTTTCATGTTCAGTATTTGTTAGTTCCGCATTTGCTTGAGTTTGTTGCACTTCTCCATGAATATTTTCCCATGGTTGCATGATGAACCACATCTGTGCCATTATTTCTCCTTTTGGATTACCTTCAGCCTCTAGTTTTGTTTGTTCACATGCGGCAAGTCATAGTCATTTCCCCCGTGTACTTTAAGAATCGCATTCATCACATATTGAAGTGATATCCATACATTTCTAAGAGTTTTTGGATGTAACTCATAAAATGCTTCATTCACTGCCTCTACCATTTTGTCGACATCCTTAGGCATTTTTTTTGTGCATCAGTGATTGTATACTTCGAAAAAAACTCAAATCTAATATATTCAAATTAGGACTATTAGGAGGTTGTTGAATCAAAATGAAAGTGAAGCCATCTTCATTATAAATTTCCGTCATTCTTCATCATTTTGGTTGATATGAGCTTTGCATTGTCTTGCTGAATAAAATTACTTTTGGAGCTGCATCTTCTGGCCATTTTGACTTTATTGCCGGAACAATCTGATTTATTAGCATGTCTCTTGTTACATTCTGATTGACTGATTCAACAACCTTTGTGACCAATGTGCCTCTATCTCTATTTTTTGATCCTCGTTTGCTGCCTCTTTATATGTGAATGGAAATATACCAATCCTTCCATCGAATGTGCACTTCCCTTGCAAGTTAAACCTTGGTCTAGCTACAATTGTTGTAAACATAACTTTCGGGATGAATTTGCTTGAACTTCCTGATCGGTACATTCCTTTCTCATGTTGTGCTAAATATACTCTACATGTTTTTTTGCTCAAGTAAAACCTTTTTTCATCCAAGTAAACGAAATCATACATATGATTGTATTCTTTCTTTGCCCCCTGTGTATCTCGTGGTAGTAAACTTAGAATCCATTCTAATCTTTTCATTTTGTTTGCATCAGTGAGAGTAGGATGCAGTGAGTTTGAATGTGCTCGTATGAATCCATCTTTGATCATCCTGTGTACTGTGGATTTGTAAATATTAAGATGGGAAGCTAAGTCTCTGATGCATGTTCTACCTCCCATAAGCATTGTTTTTATTTGATCAGTGGGTGCTTTGATTTTTTTCCTCCCAGATTTATGAAAATTTGTAGTGACATTGTACCTCTCACTTGCTGCCCTTTGCCTCTTTGCTGTGTTCCAGATCTGGCTTATTGTTCTTACTAAAACATTAAACACTTGTGCAGCAGCTTTTATTGACCCATATTGAAGCTCGCCGTTTGTTGCCCTTTCTAGAAGCCAAAACAATATATCTGTACATTGTTCACTTGTGAGTCGTTTAGTTCACGGTTGCTGATGATCTGTTGCTTCATTTGTAGGTAGTTTGCTCTTAGGAATGAAGATTAAGAAGAATATGACTTGCTTCCATTCCAACACTTAATTCATTGAGATCAAAAAGCCTTTGCTGCTGCTCCATATTCCAGCTCGAGCCTCTAAACTCTCTCTTATGCTTTTGACAGTAAATGTCTAAGCTTTTGCAGAGTTTGTGTTTGTAAATGTCTAAGTTTTGCAGAGTTTGTGTTTGTAAATGTCTAAGCTTTGCAAAGTTTGTGTGTTAAATTTCTGTAAAAATTTGGCATGAATTCTTTTTGAGATTTGGAGGGAACTTTAAAGATTGAAAAGCAGGTTTTTTGGGATTAAATTATAACATATGAATAGTAAACTAATTGTGTAGTGGATTACACCTATCCCATTTGTTTCTACATTAAAATCTGTGCCCATATGCAAAGTCGGAAGGACTTTCCCGGACAGAGGGAGTACACACTTAAATCTTATTTGCCTACTTCACTCCGACTCAGATATAATCCGAAGCAATTAAAATAGCCAAGTTAATAGAGAATGAAGATGGAGTGGCAGCCGCCGTTAAAGCATTTCACCGGCATTTACCTCCAGAGTTGCCCATTTGATTAACTGCATCATCACCACATCTGAAGAAGGTGATCAGCCCAACCTTGTAGAACGGTTATTCATTAAATTCGGAACATTCTGTACCTCCATATGCAACAGCAATAGTTAGTTGTTACAATAGATCTTGTTCAGATTCAGCAGATGGTATACTGCATTTCTTAATTCATTTTCGAGGTGGTGTGAGATTTGTAACTGATGTAATGTTCACATTTCGACCTGTAGCCATTCTACGTATCAATGTTTTGTAACTGCAGAGAAATCCATAGCGAATGATCCTTGCAAAAAAAACTGTTGGTTAAAGTGGTTTTTTTGTCGAGATGGTTTGGAATAGCTGTGATTTTGTTGGAATATACAGGCCTTTGTTAGTTTGTTTGCACTGAATTCCCAAGGCTTGACGAGAAGAATTGTACAATAATAATAATGATTTCATTACACAAAAAGACTTGTATGAAAGTCTCGTAATTAACAAGGATGAATTTAGAATGCATTTCAATCCATAATAATCATTCCATTTCATCCTAAATGATTTCATTCCAGCAAACTAAACACTTATTATGTAATTAAGCAAGACGCGTATTGGGAGAATCAAACTATCAAGAGGGATTATCCGCATCCCGGGTAGAGGCCTTCTCCTCTCTCTCATACGCTCCATCACCGAAAACCTAGACCAAAGCGCCTTCGCTGTTTTCCGTCGGGGTAGAGGCCAGCCTCTCCTCACGGAGGTGGCTTGGCCTCTGCCCTAAGCCCCTTATAGTCCTTTCTTTCAGCGTTTACTCTTTGTTTTAGGATGTTGCCTCCTACTCATCCTATCTCTTCCCCGTCGATTGT
>JAWWMW010070788.1:0-14322 GCA_035048345.1 Echeveria elegans | reverse complement strand
TTCCTTGGAGACTTGCGCACTTGGGATTGGCCATACTACATAAAAATGGACAAGTAAACAATCAAAACTTTGCACTGTAAACAGTAAACAACACATGTTTTGATTGTATTATAAAACTCATTAAATGATTACCTTAACCCTAATTGAAGGCGTTGGTTTCTCTGATTGACTCCTAGGCTGCACATTCATACTTGTGGACTGATTTATGGGTTGTGATTGACTTATTGCCTACACAAACAAATGAAACAAATAACCAACAAAAACTTTGAACTGGTAATTCAAACTCAGCCGCCAACTAACACAACTATGTGTGATTCAAACTAACTATATTACCATATTATTTTGCACATTCACAAAAGTGGGCTGAGTTGTGGGTTGTGATTGACTCGTAGGGTGCACATTCATGGCGGTGGACTGATTTATGGATTGTGGTTGACTTGTTGCCTGTACAAACAAATTAAACAAAAACATATAACCAACAAAAATTTTTGATATGTTAATTCAAACTCAACCGCAAATCAATACAATATTTTGTGATTCAAACTAACTATATTATCATATTGACTTGCACATTCACACCCGTGGGCTGAGTTGTTGGATGTGTCTCAATTGTAGCCTTCACAAACAAATGTACAAAAAAGCATAAACCCAATCAAAAACTGCATTAGCAATTCAACAGACAGTCCCAACCCAAAAGCACAAAATTTTGGACTTCAAACAAACAAAAGTAAGGTAAGTATTTTACCACACTGCCTTGTGCTTCAACTGATGCCTGTGAGCTCCTACCAACATTTGTCTACCAAGGATTCAATTAAGTATTTAGTTATTATTTTGAGAAGTATGCAAAACAATTGTTTAAAACCATAATCAATACCTTCTTGATGTATTTTCTTTTCTCCCGGCCAGTGCCAACAGTTTTAGAATTTGATGGCCTTCCACTAGGTTTTATAGGGATAGCTTGACTATTCATCATTACTTCACCGGAAGTGCATTTATTCATCCTATGTCCGGGTTGTCCACACTGGGAACACTTCATAGGCCCATGAAAAGTCCTAGTTCTCTTGCCACTGGGTACTTCTTCACCAGGTTCTTTTCTCCTAGCATTTTTCTTTGGCCTGCCGGGCTGTATAATATATGTTGGCGGCTCTGGTTGTTCATCCCCATTGTCCTTCAGCTGAGAAATCTTAGGGACAACATTAATTGGTTCATGGTAGGCCAAAAGATATTTTTCCTTAGTGTAATACTCACTTATGTACTCAGAGAGTTCCCTCCTTGTTGTGACTATAACATGCATAGCATGGGGGCAAGGAATTCCAGTTAGATTTCATTTGAAACAGGAACATGTTTTCTACACAATGTCCACTATGTATGTTTCACCACGATGCAACACCTCATATGTGTTTCCTCGTCCCCAAAACATCTGGCAGTAGCGCGTACCTTCTGTTTTCGCAGCCTCAATCTTCTGAATAACCTTAGGAGTATACCTCCCTTCGTGTTTCATCATTTCATCATATATCCTCACAAAACTACCCGTAAGTTGGCGCCTAATCCAATCACACAAGGACAGTACAGGCAACCCCCTTGCCGGCATTAAATGTCTCACATACATTATTCACAAGCATGTCGCACTTTGTGTATTCCTTGAAAGCATGCCTGGACCAGGTTCTAACATCTTGTTCCATCAAGTACATAAAAGCATTTATGTCATGGTTCTTCACATCCTCCAAAGCTGTTTTGAAATCACCCACAATGCAGGCCCTTGCCGCTGCCCATATCGCATCTTTCAAGCCTGGAGCATTCCATCGAGCTTTAAAGTTGTTATACATGTGGTGTACACAAACTCTTGTTCTATCTACTGAAACGACCCTCTCAAGCTCATTAATCAGACCCTACAAATAGGTTGAAAATTTGATCAGTTGAAAAATACTATAATGTAGAGGTAGAATTACTTTAATAGCAGGTGAGCATTACCTTTTGTCGATCTGACATAAAAGTTGGGTTACATTCCCCCACATCAGCCATGAGGTTTTCTAGAAACCAGCCCCATGTTTCCCTCCTTTCTGCCTCAACTACAGCAAATGCAATAGGAAAGTTTTGGTTATTCCCATCCCTACCTATAGCCACCAGTACTTGCCCTGTGAACGCTCCGCACAGATGGCAACCATCCACACCAATTACAGGTCTGCAACCTCTCATAAATCCTTTTTTACAAGCATCTAAACAAATGTAAATTCTCTGAAATATGGCTCTCTCAGGGCTGATTAAATCCACCTTCACGAAAGCCGAACTGCCAGGATTGGTTTCTATTATTGCCATTGCATAATCTCGCACTCTAGCATATTCTTGCTTAAAGTTTCCAGCAAGCATTAACATTGCTCTCATCCTAGTTTTCCAAGCCTGGAAAGTTGATATGGTAAAACCAGTTTCCTTATTAACTTTGTCGATGAATGTTTTCAGCTTCCATGTAGGATCAACTCGGTAATCCTCTATAAACCTATCTGCTAACCAAACAGATGTCAACTTGCTATTTGTTGCTTGCCATCCACAAGAATGTACTGGACTGATTTCGGTCAGCTGAAAACGACCATCATCAGAACATTTCCGACCAAGTACCTTGAACCCACATTTCACAGATTTGCAAACACACTTCTTCCTATTATTTGTCATTGGACAGTCGCACTTCATCTTGCAATATGTGCTGATCCGTTCCTTATCGTTGTGTAGGAAGTAATAATCACCGCCACTGTCTATAGATAGCTGTGTAATTGCCTTACGAAATACCTTATTGTCTTGAAAGATCATCCCACGCTTTAATTCAATATTTTTCTTCAGATCAGTCATTGGATTGAAATATCTAGTCTTATGCTTATGTTCCACATCATCATCATATCCATCTAAGTTTCCAATCTCCTCGGAATCATACATTTCATTCTCATCCCTCACATGTACTGGATCCTCCATAACATCAAATGTCTCCACACCCACATCCACATACTTTTCAAATAGTGCATCATCGTCATCATCATCATCCTTAAATTCCTCTCCGTCATCACTTGAACTTAGTGTGGGTAATTGTTGCTTAATAGCATCATCGTCGCTGGACAAATTAACATCCGAGGGAAAACTAGGATGTTTAAGAGTGTTTTGGCCAAAGTCTTGACTGAGGGAAGGTATGCTGGCTAAGGACTCAGCTTCCTTGTGTAATGGGCAGCTACCCAAAGGCTCTACTAATATGCATCGCTCTCTTACTTGTACAGGACCCATCTCATTTCCATTAACAACATAAATAAGAATTGTCTTGCACCTTCCTCCCATTAGACCAACCATATCCATAACATCTCTGTCATTCTCTATTTTTCGCAGCCCATTGTTGATTGTCAGACCCGGAGTTAAGTACCAAAGTTCACGAATATCAGTCAGATGAACATCTTCTCTGCAAATGGCCTCAAGTTCAACCTTCGACATCTTATCAGGATCGCAGTTCCCAATAGAGTGATGTTCTCCATCTTTATATCTCAGTTGACCGTTCTTTGTGACGAAGAAAGAACCCCGGAAAACAAATCTTATGGTGAATAAGTTATCTGCCATGAGAAAAATATTTAGAGGTTATCACAAATGTCGTTAAACAAACTTGACCAAGCATGAATATTTCACAAACTCTCAACAAAATTCCAAAATTCAATTTCACTACAACAATGTACACAATTCACAAACATTGAATTTTTGTGTGTTTCGGCGGAATACCTGTTTCAGGTTGTGAAACACTGGAGTTTTTAGTCACCATCCTAGCTTGACGACGACAATAGCACTTGCGGAGCCCGATTCGGAATTCGGCTGGGTCGAAATTGAAAATCACGTTCTAGATCTGAAGACTTCTCCCAACGCGTTCAATACCTGAACTCGCTTTGCATGTGTCTCGATTACGCTGCGACCCCCCGATGACGACCACAAGTGCGGAAGCGGATTTCGAGTTCAGCTGGGTTGCATTCGAGATCTGTCCGGCGCTTTCTTTGCGTCTGTTCTCTCTTCTCTGTCCAACGCGTTTGAGATACTTAGTTTTAGGTCAAATGTTTTTTTAATTAAAGTCAACTTAAAGTAAACAATTTTTATCGGTCAACGTTTTCGTTTCTTTTTATTTCCCACACTCATTAACTGCGCGTGTATACACTTCCCAACGGCGTCGTACGGAGGTGGTGAAAACAAAAAAGTTTACGAATTTCGGGTGTTTAAATCAAAAATTTTGTATTACGGGTGTTTAAGTCTAAATTCGGCGTATAAGGGGTGTTTAAAACTAATTATCTCTTTATTTAAATGTCAAGATGTTGATTTTACTTGAAAATGAAGCTTAGATAGTGTAAATGAGGCTTTGATTGGTCGTGGATCATGTGACGGTCTGGACTAAAATTTAGATCGTGACAATAAATCAGAGATAAAATAAAACTACTTGGATTCCTTTGTTTTAAAAATGGAGAATATAAACTATAAAGGTAAGTATTTGTGTAAAGGAGAGAAAGGATGTACCTGTGATCTGATGATGCATTAGGTATTGTCGACTGGTGTTTTATTCCAAGCCAAAATATGTATGTATATAGAGGTGACAAAGTAATTCGTTGGATTAAAAAAATTAAATAGGTTAAATGGATTCAACTCAATTCGTTTGGACCATTTAATTCAATTACATATATTAAATGGATTTGACCATTTAATTCATTTAAAATCCATTAATAATTTAATTAATCAATCCATTTTGTCACCCCTATATGTATGGAAGGAAAGAGTATTCCCATCTATTATTCCGTTCCAATTTCTCGAACATTCATTAGTTTCGGTAAATGGCTTGTATTTGGGACTGTGCATGGGGATATGAGCATCCGAAAAGAAGTAGGGCCCGTAACAGAGATGTAATATCAGGTATAAATTAAAAGTTATGAAATAAAAGGAAGAATCGTATGATGTTTTAGACTTTAGAGTCAAATTCGATGAAAAGTCAAATTAACGTAAAGAATACTTAGGATGATAAATCACATAGAATATTTCATTCATCAAACTATAATGAATTTATGAGACTGTGTTCATCAAAATTTAAAAAGTATAGATTAAAATATAATATTAGGAACATGATAATTCTCAAGTTTACATACTATTTTGAGTTCGTATTTGATCTAAAATCTAATATTTGAATGTAAATATTTGTGTTATGTTTTAACAAATAAAATTTATTTTATTAAAGGAATGGTGGCTCATTAATTAAAGAATTAATCAAATAATTCAGTAGGCGTTTCATCATATTTTTTCCCATTTGTTATCGTTGTTTTATTCTTCGGTGGGCGTCATCTATATATAATAGAATTCATGTGCACAACCACACATATAGTGACGAAAATTTTCTTCGCTAAAACCTCTAAGTTCGTTGCTAAAAATCGTTAGAGAATAAGACAAAACAAGAATAGGACAAGAGGACAAAAGAACAAAAAAAGAATATGATAAAAAATTTAAAATTAGAAATTTACAAATTCATATGTACAAATTCAAATTTTAAAAATAAACAAAATAGGTACAACTGTACAAGGGAGGTTTGTGTGATTTTAACACCTTTTATACTAGAAGTCTTATGCATGAAGATAATCAATTCGATTGTTGTGTTCGGATTCTATTACGGGTGACCACACTCTTCATATCACATTAGTCTGTCTAGTTAAAATTTTAGTTTGTAATTATTTATGATTTTAATGATCAGTATTCAATTCATTATTTAAAAATAAACACAATTAAGTATGTTCTTGTCTAAATGTAATTTACTGCAAATAATTAGTATATTCTAGTACTTGTATATGGTGAAAGTTTTTTCCTATTGTGTTGCACATGATGTTTCACTTTAGTTTTTTTTTTGATATGTAAGATGTCCTAAGACAAACAGAACGAATTATGAAACTACATTCTTGCACCACCAGGGGCAAGCATCAAGCCTCAACCATCGTGTACGAGAAGACGCTGCCCATGAAGCGACGCCATCAGCATAACTGTTTGCCTCACGGTAGATAGCCGAATACCTCCAATAGTCGAATTTAGTAATCAACTTCCAACTATTCGTCACAAGATTGTCGAAACCGACTGGACACTTTTTTCAACCATTAAGGCATTGAACAATGGGCATGCAATCAGTTTCAAAAACCACCCTATTAACACCCAACTTAAGCGCAAACTACAGAGCGAGATCAAAAGCCTTGAACTCGGCTTCCAAAACTGAAGAACAATGATGAGCAATGTCGGTAAAAATGCCTTGAACACGCCCATAATGGTCCCGACACACCGCAACAAGAGCAGCCAAATTCAGGGAATCAACAAAGGTTGCATCACAATTAATCTTGAGAATACCAATAGGAGGAGGCCGCCAATCAAAGCTGTTAAGCTGATCCATAATCGTAAAACTCTCGGCCTGAGCAAAATCTTTAAACAAGGTCTTGCATCTTGTAGCCACCAAATTAGGACACTGTAAGACTTCTCCTCGGAGTACCATGTTACGAGTAAACCAAATATACCAGAAGGTAACAAGAAAGAGACTAAACTTGTTTGCATCATACATCTTATATACTTCAAAAAGGACGTCTTTCATGTAAACATAGTTATGTCCTTGAGATTCTTGGATATACAGGCCTAATGAATCCAAAACACAGGTAGACCACCAGCAAGACATAAATAGGTGCACATCCGATTCAAAATGAAAATCGCATAAGCAACATGGAGACTTTTTGGTCACATGTCGCTTAATAAGATTCTGGCCCGTCGGAACACCCCCATGATACAGCCTCCATGAGACAATCTTGATCTTTGCCGGAATTGGTAATCTCCATATATAGCCTTTTCCAAAAAGATTTCACCCCTGGATTACCCGATTGTTGGCCTGTAGAATCAGAGATACGATTAGCCAATTGAAAGCTAAGGGAATAAGCATCTCTAACTGAAAAAATATTCGATTCCCCATGCCACTTAAAACTATTAGAAGAAGTATCCAAAACAGAGCCCGCTAATATCAGGTCTTGGACACTAATGATACTTCTCCAGATTTTAGAAGGCCTATTCCCTATCCTAGCATTCAAAAAGGAGTTTCCAGGAAAATATTTACTCTTTAAAAGCCTAGAAACCAAAGCATCAGGCTGACTAATCAATTTCCAAGCCAATTTAGCAAGCAAAGCTCTGTTAAAATGAACAATATCTTTAAAGCCTAATCCACCATCATTCTTGGATGAAAACAGAATATCCTTCTTAACCCAATGGATAGGTTGATTACAATCTGGCGAATTCTGCCACCAGAACTTCAAAATAGCTTTCGAAATGGAGTCTAAAATTTTTTTAGGAAGAAGGAAGCATTGCATTGTGTATAAAGGAATTGCCCCGATAACTGATTTAATAATTACTTCCTTTCCTCCACTAGACAAATGATGACCATTCCAAGACTCCACACTCTTTAGGATTCTATCAACCAGAAAACTAAAGGACTGGACCATATGCCCTGACACATTCATTGGCATTCCTAAGTATTTTGAGAAATTTTCAGTAAGTCGAACCCCAAGGGTTTGACTGACATATTGCTTTAACAATTCTGGTGTCCATCTACTGCAAACCAAATCAGACTTCTCATAATTAATCAATTGCCCCGAAATATCCTCATATTCAGTTAACACTCTTTTCAACAATATTGACGACTGTTCACCTAATTTAAAGAAAATCATACAGTCATCGGCAAAGAAAAGATTTGAAATCACGGGAGCCGTCCTACAAATTTTGACTCCAGAAATATGCCCTTGAAAACTCATTCTCTGAAGTTTCATAGGCAGCCACTCAGAAACAATCAGAAACAAATAGGGTGCAATAGGATCCCCTTGCCTTAGACCACGAGAAGGCGTAAAGGTTGGACTTAAATGGTCATTAATTTTGATGTTGTATGACACTGAGGATATATAAGTCATTATCAGATCAACCCAAGAGGTAGAAAATCCTAGATGTAAAAGCATTTCTTTCAGGAATTTCCATTCTACCCTATCATAGGCTTTAGACATGTCAAGCTTAAGAGCACCCCATGAGGACTTCTTAGAGGAAGAGGTTCGCATAAAATGAAGGACCTCATGAGCAATAACAACATTGTCAATAATACTTCGACCTTTAACAAAAGCTGACTGTGTATGAGAAATCACTTTATCAATGACCACTTGGAGCCTAAAAGCTAAGACTTTAGATATAGTTCTGGACAAAATAGTGCTCAGACTAATAGGCCTAAACTCCTGGACTTTTGAAGCCCCCTCAACCTTAGGAATTAACACAATGGTCGTAAGATTCATATTCACATTCGCTATCCCATGATTCAAAAATTGGAGGGCTTCATGAGTGAATTCAGTTTTAATAGAATTCCAAAAGGTCTGAAAAAAATTTGCCGAGAAGCCATCATGCCCCGGGGCTTTATGAGGCCCTAAGGAAAAAAGAGCTCTAGCTACCTCATCTGGGGTGTAAGGGGACGTTAGGAAAAGATTGTCCTCTTCAGAAATCCTAGGAGTGATAATGCTCATATGGTTAGATTCTCCAGCAGGTGCAGTCAACACGGCTGTATGAGACAACTTGGATTCAAAAATGTTTGTAAAATATGTCAAGACCTCAGATTCAATATCTTTTGGTTTATCTATAACTTCTCCTGAGCTTGATGTTAGATAATTAATCCTATTTTGTTTACGTCTCACAGAGGCGCGCTTATGAAAAAATCTTGTGTTCCTATCCCCTTCCTTTAACCACTGAATCCTAGAACGTTGACGCCACAAAATCTCCTCCCGCACACACCATTCAGTTATCTGACCCCTAATCTCTTCTTCATACCTTATATTATCAGTTGTCCTTGGAAGATTTGCAAGTTCCTCAAGTTCTTTATAGAGATTATTAAGTTTTCCCCTCACATTCCCAAAACAGAACTTATTCCATTTTGTTAGTTCATCTTTTAATATCGACAGCTTATCAAAAAAAGGGGCAGTACTATCACCCTGGTTTGCCCACTTAGACATCACAACATTTTGAAAAGAACTATCTCTAAGCCACATATCTTCAAACCGAAACCATCTCTTAGCACTATCAGTCTGTCTATCCAATTTAAGAAGAATAGGACAATGATCAGAAATAGGGGCAATTAGATGTCTAACCTCAGCATTCGGAAACAGGGAACACCAACTGTCATTTCCCAAAAAACGATCCAGCCTAACTTTAATTTCAGCATCATCCTTCCGCCGATTTGAATATGTAAACTTATTCCCTGAAAAGCCCAAATCAGACAGAGAACAGTGAGACAACGTTTCTTGAAATTTTTTAATAGCACTTATTCGACGACCATTATCACTGGATGAATCTTCCAAACTCAAAATCTCATTAAAGTCTCCGAAAATACACCAAGGTAAGTTAGCCATTTCAGCAAGGCGCCGAATTAGCGCCCAAGATTGGAATCTCAAGTGAGCATTCGGATTACCATAAAAGAGAGTATACCGCACTGGCTCATTAAGGTTAACCAAAAAATCAATGTGAAAGAAAGAGTAGTTGATTACTGAAAGCGGGAAATTGGAGTGCCAAAGAATCGCAAGTCCTCCAGATCTACCCGTTGCAGGGACCCAAAAACAATTTTGAAACCCTAGTCGACATCTGATTTCCTGCCATTTTAATGAGTTTGATAATTTTGTTTCAATTAGAGAAAGTACCTGAGGTTTATACCGCGTGACTAAGTCACGAAGACAAGGAACTACAGAGGTTCCCTTTATTCCCCTGCAGTTCCAAGCAAAGAGATTCATTTCAATTGGCGACGCTGCCCATCCGCAGACGCCGCCGAATCCGAAGAAGATACCTCTCGCCCAACACCACGCGTAGAACTTCCACCAATTTCCTCCTCCTCTGGAACCTCATTAATATCGATGGAACGTGCAGTCTTACGCCTCTTGAAGCTCTGAGGTCGAACTCGTAAAGATGATCTCCGTTCACCTAACTTCCTACTCCTATTGAGACGAAAAGCCCTTGTTGACTCCTTACCAACTACACTCCAATCCATTATACTTTTAATCTGATATGGGTCAATGTTTGGGTACTTAGTAATGTTGATCATGGGCCTGTTACCAATTGACCCATCAGTAAGAGTAGGATAAGATATAAATGGCACGTGAGACCCCATCTGTTCCATCGGCTCACCCAACTTTTCCTTATCTTTCCTGCTACTACCCTTTTCTGTCACATGTTGCATAGCCAGCTTACCACGTGTCCTTTCCTCAGATATAATTATTCCTTTTTGTCTCTCTTGTCCTTTCCTAACAGCTGCATCTCTACCAACTTCTTCTGACACGTTTACAACCTTTGAAACTTTGCTCATTTTGTCAGAAAAAGCTCCAATCTGATCAGTCGACACCTTCTGAATATAATTTCCCTGCGGGGTTTCATGCCATGCAGCACACGTGTCAATTAGATGCTCAAGCTCCTTACTGCTCATGATTGAGTCTATATGCTCGCCATGCGTAAAAAACCCAACTGCTGTATCTGAAGGTTCTCCTGCCCATACGCAATTCATATTTCCTGACACAGGAAGCTTGTGGAAATCATGATTGAAATCCAAAACCCTATTTTCATCGTCCCCAAAGCAATGTTCTTCAACCATCCATCTTCCTTCAGAACCCATTGATGACGTAAAGAGTGCCTCATACTCGGTACCCATGTACTGCATCAGAGCTTTTGAAAAATTTTGGGTAGCATTTTCCAGATCATTTGTGCTACCCTGCATATTCTCATCAGGTGGTAAGTCATTATTGTCCAGAATAGGGCTCGACGGCCCATCACGATACTGCCTCGGGATAATAGCTCCCAGGGTTCCATCCAAAGGATCCGACTGAGGATTGTTTTCAGGAGTCAAGAGCTGAACTGGTGGTGGCATTTGAAGAGACCCGTTATCCTTCAACCATAAGCCAAACTTAAGCATTCCTTCCGCATCCCTTGCATGTTCAGATCGGAAGCATGCAGCCGTTTCATGTAATAACATTCCACACTTAAAACAGATCTTAGGTAGCCTAGGGTATCAAACATAAACTCTAAAAGGTTCCTTTCCTGGCAGCCTGATCATAAAGCTAGGTACAATCGGATTGTTAACATCCACTTCTACTAAAACTTTTGCAAATGACGCCTTAACCATTTCGGACCCTTGATCTTTTGGCAAGCATGCAACTTCCAGGAACTCACCCACTGCACTTGCCACTCTCGGAAGGAAATCTTTTGTGAAACAGCCCAACGGTAAGTTGTAGAGGTGCATCCACATCCGAAAACTCCGAATCCTGATGTGACTCAGGGGAACTGCATCCTCATATACAGCCACAAGGATAGTCCAGTCCTCATACAGCCATGGCCCATTGTTCAGTATCTTATCTCTTGCTACCTCTGTTGCAAATCTGACTACCACTGCATTAAAGCCAATTTCAGCATATGTGGCATTGTTAGACCCCCATAATCTCTTCAGTACCTTCATAAATCCATCCCTTTTGTACTTCTCTGGAATACAGTGCCGAGCTATCAAACTAAAACCTGTGTTCTCCACCACTGTTCTTAAATCTTCCTCAGAAAAATCAAGAACTTTTTCCATCTCCATCACAGCAATTAACTCCTCCACTGTTGCCCCTCTCCTGGTCATCTTACTTCTCCTTTTGAATCCAGCTACCACAAACTGAAACACTCGAAAGAAACTCACAGATCGAAAGATCCTAGACCCTTAGCCCAGGCAAAAAAAAAAAAAAAACGGGACTTTATAGTTCCCGAAACTCACTCTCTACCTACCCTAACCCACTAAAACTAGCGAGTATAGAGTAGAGAGAGAAAACTTGATGTCGAAAAATATGTATTAATTATCGATTTCTATGTATATGAAAATGGCAGTTGTATACAAACGATGTAATGTAACGATATGATTCAAAATGTTTTGTGAATGGGTGATACTAACAACGTCATTTGTTTCTAAATACTTAAAAAGAAGAAAAGCTAACATTATTCAATAATGACTTCGTTTTACTAATAAAGTATAGAAATAATTGGACTCATTTGGAGCTGTACTAGTTTTTTCCATTTGACTGCGACAATATTCAACCCACATAATGATACTAAGATATTGTATCAAATGAAAATTCATATCAGTTAAAAATTCACGTTAACATATATAGAAATTTTCACGTTAACATGACTTCTCATTGAAATCAAACTCTTATCGATATCAATAATATAGAATAATGATAGGATTAGTTAAGCCATCTTCTAATACATTTTGTTAAAGTTTAAACTTATCCAAACTCTTATTGTTTTAACTTTAATGAAATGAATAACGTAAACTTGTAGATGACTCTTGAGCTAAGTTTGTGTGTTGGGATCGGAGCTAAGCAAACCGTTGCTCGAAACATCAAGCAACAAAATGTATATTGCAAGTCGTAACCATTGTGATATCGTAGAAGGGTGGTAGCATATCGATTACACTCTTGATTTAATTATCAAGAGTGCTCGAATTCAAATAGTTTTAAATTCATATTCGCTTGAGTCTGAAGAATGTTAGGTCCTTGACGAGGCATGAGTATTTAAAGAAAGAAAAAAACCATTGTGATACCAGTTGTTCATGAATAACTCAATTCATAGTGGAATCATAAAATAATGGACCACTTTAACACTGTCTACAAATCTTAATGGCCCGAAAAGGATGAACAAAGTTGAACCCAAACACGATTCAAAGCCCAACTCATACGAAACCCAATCGCATAGATGTAAAGTCAAGGGCCCAATAAAAAAGATAATATTCTGGCGATAGTGGGGTCCACAACACAAGACTGTCAGAAACCACCACCACATATACCAGCTGAAGAAAAACAACAACAACCCACCACCAAACCAACAAATGAATCCCTTGATTTTTCAAACTTTGAAAATATATTTTCCAGCTCATCAAACCAACCAATCTTTGACACTTTTTGGTAACTCTCTCGTCTCATCAATCCATTTTTCGTTGAATACTATTTGATTCAATTTGACTAAACAGTACAAAATTCGATTTAAAACTTATTATTCGTCACTAGAAAATGTCTTAGTAGAAAAAGCAAATTTTTTAAAAAAATGTGCTAATATAAGTATTTGAATTCTTTTTGATTGATTTAGCGGTATTGGGGAGTGTGCACGAAGAATATTTGGTTTGCCCCAACGCGACAAAAATGCCTATCGGTCCCGATACCTCTGCAAATATTTTGTGCACATTAAGGCACATAGCCAGCGCCCTGAAATGTGTAATCCATCATCCTTAACTTACTTTTTTTAATCGGCGTTAAAGTAGTGAGATTTTAGCCGGATGAATTTTTTCTCTTTTGAAATGTTTAAGGTTTCGTTTTGTTGTGAGAAAAAAATGAGAAAAAAAATTTAAAAATGATTTTTTCATGAGAAAGTTGTAAGAAAAATTTGATTTCATCTTTGTAATTTTTTTCATTTTTTCCTTACCACTAAACACACATTTCATTTTCACTCAAAAATTTACAGTACTTTAATTTTTTATTTATTCTTTTTTTTCCTCGCAACCAAATGGAGCCTAAATAGATTGTTTTTGCATTATTTTTGTACATGTGCAGTTTGTCTCTGCCAAACATTTAAAAATAATCAGACATTCTTTACATCGTGAAACAAATTACAAATTCCATAGTTATTGATTAATTTTTCAGCATAGGAAAAATGTTTATAATTAATGAAAATGTTACAGTAATGGAGTACGAAGTTTTAATTTTATTTTAACAGAAAAAGACAGTCCTGTAGGGAAGGAGGAATGAGCCACGTGGGACCCCGCGGTGGTCAGATTCAGGGTAAAGCATGCCGGTGTACAGTCCTTTCACGGACCCCGACCAAGAATGTCCAGTCTCCCTCGGTGCACTTTAGCCACCGCTTTTCAAACATATATTCAGTATTTTTTATAATTGTGAGTTCGCTTGCGACCCTTCGACGGAGTATGAGTGGAAAGGTGTGAACTTTTGATCTTAGGATTTTCAAGACGCATATTTATTAAATTAATTGTAATACTTTTCTAATTATTTTCGACACTAATTTTATTTATAAATTCAAATTACAAATTTTACATGAAAAAAAACAGAAAGTAAGAATAATTGGAGAATATAATAACAATAATTTCCCAGAAAGAGAACAAAAAGGCAAGAACAAAAGCAAGCACGTGACGGTTCAAAAAGAGGAGTAATTTCTTCTGCAAAAAAATAAAAGAAGGAAAACAGAGGGCATCCCATCGTTCCTTTGTCTGAA
>JAWWMW010070778.1:0-14323 GCA_035048345.1 Echeveria elegans | reverse complement strand
TCTTTATGTGTACGCAAGACATGCAACAATTTTTTCGTTTCATCATCATTTAACGAAGCATTAACAATCACGGGTAAGGAACTTTTGGGACCCAAAAATTCATACCTTAGATTTGGTGGAAGAGGTTTCAATTCCGACCCAAATTCTTTACCTTGCATACCTTTATCTCGGTTGTCCCTCTTGTCTTTTCTGGTTTCCATCAATGAACTATAACTTTCATCCGCGCTTCCGATACTTAATACTTCACTCTCAATAGAGCTTAGTTCAGAAATATCAAGATCATAAGACATGTCACAAGCTTCAATCAAACTAAAATCCATGGCACATGTAGGTGATTTTAAAATCTTGGAAAGTTTAAATTTTACCTTCTCATGTCCTAAATTCAGTTCTATGGTTCCATCATCACAATTGATTAATGCTTTTACTGTATTTAGAACGGGTCTACCCAATATAACAGGACTTTTAGCATGCGGGTTATCATCCATTTCTAATACATAGAAATCTACAGGGATGTAGGAATTTCCTATTTTCACGGGCATATCTTCTTAGACAGCAAATGGAATTCTCCTTGATCTATCCGCTAGCCTAATGATAAGGGATGTTTTTGCTACTCTCTCTACGTTAAACTTTTCATACAAGATATATGACATAATGGAAATCTCAGCACCTAAATCACACAAGACATCTTCTATATATCATAATCTACTACAATAATGGGAAACGTAAGAGATCCGTAGTCCTTAGCTTTTCTAGGCATTTTTTGTTGTATTACGGCGCTACAATTCGCATATAGGGCTACATGATCTAGATTTTTCAATTCACACATATGTATAATAATATCTTTCAAAATTTTGCGTATGTAGGCATTTGGAATATTACCTCGAAAAATGGCAGTGTGACGTGTAATTTTGCTAGGATCTCCGCAAATATGTTGAAACTTGCATTTTCTTTCGCCTTTATTTGTCTTTTATGGAAGGGGAGTGGTGGTATATAAGCTGGTGGGGCTACGTATGGTCTATCTTATTTCTCGACCTCTTTCTCCTTCTCTTGGTCGGGTTGCTCATCATGTTCGGCCACTTCGGTTGAGGATTTCTCCTTACCTTTTGGTTCCTCGAGTACTTTTCCACTCTTTAATGTGATGGCATCAACATCAGCGACTCTCATGTCAGGTTGAGAAGGTAGTCTTCCTGTATTTTTTCGATGACCCCGTGGCTTGTTGAGCGAGTTGTGTCTCTAGCATTTTTCGGGCTGCTCACTCTTGATGGAGCTCGGACATTAGTTTTTGTAAATCTTTTCCTTGCTGAGCTTGAGCGGCGATAATTTCAATTTAGGTAGTAATCATTTGAGTTTGAATGATAATCATTTGGGCCATTAGTTGAGCTAACGACGATTCTTCTTGCTTTTTGTCATCTTGTCTCGAATTGTATCCTTGATTATTACTTGAGCTGTTGAAGTATTGTCCATTAGGCTGATTTTCTCCTTAATATTGTGTCCTCGATTGAGTTGGAGTGTTGTTGTATTGGTTCCAAGGTATCGAAGGCTTGTTGTTCGGATAATATATGTCTTGCCTTTCTTGTCTTTGAATCGGCGGTGGTACATAGGGACCGTCATATCCTTGGGTCGCGTAGTTGACATCGTCTTGTCTTCTTTCTTCGAAGGTGTCCTCACTTACTTCGTAGGCCGATGATTGTTCTCAACTCTTGCTCGTACTCATGTTTTTGACCGATGTCGCAACTGCCTTCACAATTTTCGTGAGTGAATTGAGGTTGTTTTTCAGTTGCAAACTCGAGTCATTCTCATCTTTCTTCAAATGATTTTGCTCTCTGTCCCATTGGTGGCTATTTCTAGCGACCTTCTCGACGATGTTGAATCCTTCCGTTGGAGTGAACTTCATTATACCCCCTCCACTGACTTGATCCATGCATGCACGACTGTTTTCTTCTATTCCATCGTACAACGTGGATATTAGTTCCCATTTATTAAAACCATGATGTGGGCAATCACGCAACAAACCACGAAATATCTCATATGCTTGATAGAAAGATTCATAGTCAAATTGAACGAATTTACTTATCTAATCGCAATTTTCTTAACCTTCGCTGGTGGGAAGTATTGTTTTACGAAAGCCTGGGCTAAATCCTCCCAAGTCCGAAAAGTGTTCGGCTCGTGGCTTTGCACCTAGTCACGAGCTTTGTCCGTTAAGGAAAATGGAAAAAGTTTCATGCAAATGACCTCTTGAGGTACTCCCGTGTTTTTATATGTATGACAAAGTTCAGTAAAATTACAAAAGTGGTAATGAGGATTACCATACCCGTTGAAAGGCTTCCTTTGATGTCAAAGTCATAACCCTCTCCTTCAGGTACGTAGATTGGGGAATCATAGTTTCTTATGGTCGGGGTTATATAGTCTCCAACCGGTCTTCTGTAAGGTCGTCGTCTATCTTGTACTGGGTCCTCATTTCTTTGTGGGTCTCGCTGATTCACAAGATTCTGATCGATGATTCCTAGATCACGATTTAGTTGGCTATCCATCTGAAGAGGAACGTCTACAAGGATGGTGATGGGTTGACTTTCTTACGCGCGGATTTTTGCATTGATGAAGAGGTCGAGCTTGAGGTGGGTTGCGTAGAATTCGTGCTCGGGTTCAATCTGTCCTTGTTTTTCGATCTTGTTTGCATTCAAACGTCTATGAAAGAAGTAGAGTTTTAGGCCAACAACTGAACGAGAGATCGAGGGGAGAAAAAGAAAAAGTACTATATAAATGGATAAACAGCTAGCAAACTAAATTTAAAAACAATTCCCCGGCAACGACGTAATTTTGACATGTCGTAAAGTGGTACCACGAAACGGATCAAATGAAATTTGTAAAACTAGGGTGACCTAGTGTCAAACCCAAATGAACGGTTGAAACTCAGTGGATTGAACTATTTAGACACTACACAATTCTAATAGAATAAAAGAGGGTTTCATAAAAAGTTAGTTTTGTTGTAGAGAACAATGCTAATAGAAGATGACAAAGGAACGACCCGTCCTATCATACTCACGACTTCTATTTCAGAATTTATTAAAATAGGTAGAATGAGTTTTAAAAAGGTTTGGTTTAGTTAGGACTAGTAATACATATACGTTGTACATCTCACTGGTCCGAATTTTGACGTACAAAAATATATGCAACATATATGACGGTAATAACACCCGTGTTTCAAATTCATTAACCGCACGTGGTCAGTTATAGGCTAACTTATTTGAACACACTCTAAACTAGTCTTTTGTCGATCAATAGCCGCACGTAATCAGATATAGGCTATTTCCTGAGTAAAGAACACTTAACCTCGTACATTACTAGCTTTTGTCCTTTTCGGTGCAATACTAGTATGGGTCATCTATTGTGATACTCTCCCGTGTTTGAGTACTCATACGGTTTGGACTAAGCATTTCATCAAACAGTTAAGCATCATTGCATCAGCGTAGGATAAGTGTAACTGAATAAACTTTAAGTCACCCATGAAACATATGTGAAAAATCCCATAATCGATCGTGAGTAGTCAAGGGGTATGTCAGACCCTCGTCATCGAAGACGACTACTCACTCATAATGAGGGAGTATGAACACATTCTAGGATGATGAAGTACTGAATTTTAAAGTAAAAAGTACAAAGAAAGGTAGAAGAAAAATAGATGTTGAATTGAACTAACTTGGAACTTCGAAACTTAAAAGAAAACTGAGCTAAACATGAACGAAAATGGAAAAGTGTTTGGGGGAGAGCTTCTATGGATTTTTGAGCAGGGATTCGACCCTTGAAAAGTTGTGTCTTGAAGCCTTGGGATGTGGCTTTATTTATAGAAAAAGGGTGACTTTCCATTTCTCTAAAGATGTCGAAATAATGTCCTATTTTGCTTGTCATCGCCAAAAGACTCCCTTAGCCTTCGAATCTCTGCTAAACGTAAACATAAAAGTTATAGCATTTTGAGTCTTCTTTCCAATGAACTTTGTTTCGCTGCAATCGAAGGTCTGATGCTCCCTGTGGACTCTTCCAAATCTCCAAAGCTCAAAACTACCTAAGAGATACGCAGAGTCTACATCAATTTACGATAATTTTTTGGACTCCGCGTATAGAAACTCCAAAGCTTCCGCGTGGTTCTCTGCGCATCACCCCATTTCAACTTCTCCTCGCGGTGCCTTCTGACTTCTTGCTCCTTTTTGGCCACCTTAACATCCGAACCAGTCCTTGTGGTCAACATAAGAGTTGTAGATATTTGAGTTAGCTTTGCAATGCCTTTGGTTTCGTCTCTATCAGATGCCATATGCGGTCTGTGGAAGCCTCGCAAGTCTGAAAGTTCGGAAGACTCAAAAACTGCTGATTTTGCTCTTTTTGCTTCATTTGTGCTACATTTTGCTTGTTGCCTCTGAAATTGATAGAAAGTGTATTTTGGCCCTGAAACAACAATGTGAGTATAAAATACGACCAAATTCTTATGATAAGTGCAAAGAGAATAGGTGAAAATTTGCCTAATAATAATCATATTTTACACCGATCAACTACGCAGAGAGGAGGATCAAGAGCCGAACAAGTAAGCCTAAAAAAGAATATTGTTGTAATAAATAATTGCGATATTGGCTATAAATGTGAGGATCGAGATACCTTCTCTATTTCATGCTTATCGGTAACGTGCTTATTGAAAATTGCATGCTACACTTGGGCTCTGCTCTTAATGTCATTCCATACTCATTGTATCGTACGTTGCAAGTTGGCCCTCTACAACCTACCAATCTGATTCTTTAGCTTGCGAATAGATCACGTACTAAGTCGGAAGGCATTATCGTAGATGTTGTAGTGCATGTAGGGGAGCTCACTTGCAGATTTTTATGTGCTGAATACCAAAGTGGAGGACGGAGATCAAGACCAAAAAGTGTTACTTGGACGCCCATTCATGGTGATTGCGAGGACGATGATTAATTAATGGACTGGCGGGTTGTCTATGGAAATAAACGGCAAAAGGGTAACATTTAATGTGTATGATTCTATGCGATCGAAGAGGCATCTTGTGAGTCAGATATTCCAAGTAGTGAAGACACCTTAAAGATATGCATTCGGGAAGGCGTGGAAAGCAGAGAGTCAGCAGAGAAATTCTTACATGCAGTCCACAAAGTTTTCAGATTGGTTAGTGAAGAAGCCCACGAAGGCAGAAAATTATGATGTAAAATTTATAAAATTATGTGCTACTGCGAAACTTTTTCCGTCCATTGTGCAGGCCCCGAAAATAGGACTAAAACCATTATCGGAACACCTAAAGTATGTATTCTTGGGTGAAAAGGGAACACTGCTGGTAATCATCAAGAGAGTGCTGGAGAAAGATCAAAAAGAAAGACTAGCACAAATTTTGAGGAACAACAAATTTGCAATTGGATGGACGATAACCAACATCAAGGGATTCAGCCCGATTTTGTGTATGCACTGCATTTTGCTTGAGGAGGGTGCACGACCTGCTAGACAACCTCAGCGCTGATTGAACCCAATGATGATGGAGGTTGTCCAGAAAGAAGTGCATAAACTTCTTGATGCGAGAGTGATATATCTGATTTCGGACAGCGAGTGGGTGAGTCCTATTCATATGGTACCAAAGAAAACTGGAATTACAGTCGAGGAGAATAATAAAGGTGAGATGGTGGCCAAGAGAATTCAAAACAGATGGCATATGTGTATTGAGTACAAGAAGTAAATGCGGCCACGAGGAAAGACCATTTCCAGCTTCCATTCATCGATCAGATGCTGGACAGATTGGTAGATAAATCATATTTTTAGTTTCTTGACGGTTATTCTGGTTAAAATCAGATTTCAATAGCGCCAGAGGACCAAGAAAATACTACATTCCCAAGATCGGTAGGCACATTTTCATTTCAGCGTATGTCATTTGGATTATGCAACGCACCAGGTACTTTCCAACTTGTTGTTATGAGCATATTTTCAGACTTACTTAATGATTGCGTTAGAGTGTTCATGGATGACTTTACTGTATATGAAATTTCCTTTGATGAATGCTTGTGTAGTTTAGAAAAAGTACTTGTATGTTGTGTGGAGAAAAACTTGGTGCTAAATTACGAGAAGAATCAGATTATGGTTACACATGGTGTGGTGTTAGATCACATTGTTTTTGCAAATGGCATAGAAGTCGATAAGGCTAAAATTGATCTAATTCTTAAACTACCTCATCCGACTTCCCAGTGAGGCATCAAGTCTTTTCTAGGCCATGCATATTTTTATCGCAGGTTTGTGCAGGATTTTTCAAAGTTGGCGCTGCCACTGTCTTGTCTACTGCAAAAGGATGTCTCATTTGACTTAAAGGCAGACTGCAGAGAAGCTTTTGACAGAATGCGAGACGCCCTGACGAGTGCACCTATTATGCAGGCACCTGATTGGACCCAGCCTTTTGAGGTAATCTGTGATGCCAGTGACGCGTCGAGAACTCTAGACCTAGCGCAGAAAAATTATTGCACAACAGAGAATGAACTTCTGGATATTGTTTTTGCTCTTGATAAATTTCATTCATACTTACTTGATTCGAAAGTCATTGTTTTTTCAGATCACGCAGCGATTAGATATCTGATGACCAAGAATGAGTCGAAGCCGCGATTGATCAGATGGATTCTGCTACTCCAGTAATTCAATATAGAAATAAAAGACAAGAATGGGTTAAAGAACGCAGTGGCTGGTCACTTAAGCAAAATTATTAGCGAAGAGAACGCGGAAGCGGTAAAAGACACATTTCCAGATGAGCAACTCTTCGTCATTCAAGCAAAGGCACCATGGTACGCTAACATTGTTAACTACCTAGTGGGAGGTAAATTTCCGTCACACTTCTCTCAGAATCAGAAGTCAAGAATCAAGCATGATTGTCGTTAGAATAAATTAGTTTTAAACACCCTTAATTAGCAAAATTTAAACATTAACACCCTTTATTCGTGAAATTTAGACATTAACACCCCTTATTTAAATATTTGGATTTAGACACCTCCTATTCGTCATTCTTTTGGAAGTTGTCACCTCCAACCAAATGTCAACTCTTAAAAAATCTTAAAAAATTCAAAATTTTGTAAAACCAATAAGCAAAGTGCAACCGTTTATTAAATTTTTTGATAAAAAAATTGTACTAAAATTATTTTTGTATAAATTTAATTTGATAATTTAAATATTTAAAAAAATGTACCACAAGATTTTAACAAAAATATAAACAAAATGTTCAATAGTTTGTCATTTTGATTTTATATGTCTTAATTTTTACAAAATTTTCAAATTTTGTTTGCTATGATTATATATATACTTTGAGAAATTCAAACTTTGTGAAACATTTATATTTAAAAATAACAAACAAAATTTAAAAAATTCGTAAAAATTTAGAGACATACATAATCACAATGAAAGACTATTGGAAGTTTTATTTATATTTTTTTATAAAAGTTTGTACTACATTTTGGTAAATATTTAAAATATAAAATTAAATTTATACAAAAATATTCTTAATGCATAATTTTTTTATCAAAAGTGTTAGTAAATGGTTGAATTTCGCTTATCGGTTTTACAAAGTTGTGAATTTTTTAAAGTTTTTTTGGTATTTTTTAAGTTTTTTTTAAAATTCACATTTGGTTGGAGGTGGCAACTTCTAAAAAAATGACGAATAGGAGGTGTTTAAATTCAAATGTTTAAATAAGGGGTGTTAATGTCTAAATTTCGCGTATAAAGGGTATTTACAACTAATTTACTCTTGTCGTTATTACATTTGGGATGATCCCTATCTATGGAAAGTAAGTGCAGATAGAATAGTTAGACGTTGTGTGCCTAATAATGAAATTTCGTGTGTACTTTCTTTTTGTCATGGGCATGCTTGTGGTGGACACTTTGGCCCTAGTAGAACTGCGGTTAAGATACTAGAATGTGGATTCTATTGGCCTAGAGTGTTTGGTGATGCACATAATCATTGTATGAATTGTGATAGATGCCAATTTCAGTGAGAAATGAAATGCCACAAAATTCTATTGTTGTTGACGAAGTATTTGATATTTGGGGAATTCACTTAATGGGACCATTCCCTACTTCTTTTGGTTTTCAATATATTTTGGTTGCGCGCTAACATATTTTGTAGGTATGGAGTGCCGAAGACGGTGATAAGTGATCAAGATCGCATTTCTGCAATCGTTCAGTTGCAGCGGTGTTCAAACACTTTGGAGACAAATGGGCAAGCGGAAATCTGCAACACTGCACCATGGCCCAATTACGGGCAGTTTTTGAATGGCCACCCAATGGGAGAATATATCAGCCGCGGCAAGGTAGCTGGCAAGAAGGTTGGAGTCTGATAGCCCCAACTAGGTATAATGGAGGGCACAGTTCCCCATAAACTTTCCAGACCCAGCTCTGTTCTACTTACATCAGATCCTAAGCAAACCTTTGTTTGATTGGAAAAACTCAGATAAAGTTGGGCAGCTGGAAATGAGTGTACTGGCGATGCTAGCACGGGGTGACGTTATCCACTGGGAGCATTATTTCTACAAGCACCTGACGAATCTGCGACTGAACAACCCTATTGCTTTTGGCGGGATGATCACATACTTACTGAGGCAGCTACACCATTCACTGTTTTGCAACTTCAGTGGGCAGATTGAGTCTGGTTCAGACAAGGGCGTCACATTCAAGTGACACTAGAAGGGAACTACCGATGGATTTATTTCAGAAATGAAGCCCTTCGCCCACCCCCACCAGAGTGCAGACCAGTGGGACGATCCCCAGGACGGGGCAGAGGTTGGCAGGCACATGGACAGGCTCTAGCAATTTATGACCCTGAGCCGGAGGCGGAGCCAGCGCCGCAGTTCCAGCAAGCACCACAACATCAGTCTGCTCCCATGGAAGAGCAGCTAGCCCGACAGTTCTTACAGGTCGGGAGTTTGACATCGCATCAGCCCCACCAGGATAGAATATGGGAGACTTCTGAAAGATATCTGATCCAAGAACAACTTTATGAATCTTTGTTTTTAGGAAATTAGTGTACCGCACGTCGTCCTGACGGGGATGCGTCGTCCCGAATGCGCAGTCGAATTGGTCAAATAGGGGCGGGACTCAATCGACCAATTTTTGGTGTCGTGCAGGCCGAATTTAAATGAGTATTTTCATTTTTTTTTCATATTCCTATTTTATCTTATTCCGATTTATGTCTTATTCCTATTTTTCCTTATTTCGATTTATGCTTATTCTTATTCCTATTCTAGTTTAGGCTTATTCCTATTTTGTCTTATTTCCATTTTTTCTTATTCTGATTTATGCTTATTCCTATTCCTTTTTTTCATATTCGAGTTTAGGCTTATTTCTATTTTTCATCGCTATATGTGTGATTTCCTATTCTAAATATTCTATTATATATCTATATATATAATAGAATATCTAACCAAATAACTCAACCACCCAATTAAACTTTACACGTTTACTAACCAAACTTAACTATATTCCTACATTTACAAACAACATCTAACTAAGCTCATTCCCATCCAACTAAACCATTCTAATTATATTAAAAAATAATTAACTCAACCACCCAATTAAACTTCACACATTTACCAACCAAACTTAACTAAATTCATACATTTACCAACAACATCTAACTAAATCCATTCCCACCCAACTAAACCATTCCAACTATATTAAAAATTAAAAATTAAAAATTAAAAATAAATAATTTTTTTTTACACACAACACACGGCCGGGTCCAGCCTGACCCATTAGAATTCAAAAATTAAACCACACGGGTCCAAAAATTTGTCGATCGAGTCACGCCCGTGTTTGACTGTTTTGATTGCACATTCGGGACGATGCATATCCGTCGGAATTAAAAATTAAAAAATTCAAATTAAAAAAATTAAAAATAAAATACAAAAATTTAAATTTAACAGAGAAACAATTCCCGTCGGGACGACAAAATCACCACTTGTAGGCTCTATAATACACCAATTTGGCTTAAAATTATCTTTATGAAAAAAAGTTGAAAAATTACACCAACTTTTTTCCGATTTTAATGTCACGCCTTCGATCTATTTTCCAGCATATTTTGGGTAATTTAGAATTTAATTAACTAAAAAATCATAAGTTTTTTAAAAATATTCAATTACATATTCTTTTTAACACAAGATATTAAATGGACTTGCATGCAAAGAATATAAATAATAAACTAAGCGTAAAAACGAACTGACATTTATAGATTGATAAAATATTAGAGAGCGAAGCAGCAGCAAAACCAAGCAATGGTGAATTAGGAAACAGAGAAAGGGCAGCAACAAGAACATTTTCTTTCATAAATAATCAAATACCACATGCACAGCGTAATTAAACGGAGTCGAATGATGCTCAATTTTGAATTGCATAAAATTATGTATTAATAATATTTTTTCTTTCATAAATAATCAAATACCACATGCACAGCGTTATTAAACGGAGTCGAATGATGCTCAATTTTGAATTGCACAAGATATTACTTATTTGACATTTTTCTCAATAAGAAAATCTCCAGAATTATAATTCGACATTAGGTAGATATGCAATAATAATTTTTATTTATTTTACCAGGTAATGATACAAATATAGTAAAATTTAATTAATCAGACGGTTAAGCATGTAGCTGTTTTTGTTGTGTCACTAGTTTGTATGGCGATGGATAGGCACATTCCCAACAGTAGCAAGTATGGTTAAGACAACCTACAATCTTGCGATCATCACAATATTTACTATCATTCGGATCGTTGCATATAATGAAACGAGGAGGAGGGATTCCTTCGCGACTTGTAACACTAAAAAATAAAAGAGGATCAAAATTGTTAGTAATTTGTATCATTTAATTATCAAAATTACTTTTCATTTGTCGAATGAAAATGTAAACTTTACCTGGGGCTAAATTTGGAGTGAATATATCAATATAATGACGACTAAAGAGAATTTCGGAATGGCACTCATCTTGTTTTTTGTTTTTTTTTTATTCCGATAGAAATTTGTTTAGGGTTTATTTATTTTAGGATAATTTTTAGGAATAATTCCAACTTTCACCTATTTGGTGAGAATAATAACAACTTTAGATTATTTTTAAATAATCCAAACTTGAATGATTGTTTGCTTGCAGCATACCCTTCTTAAATGTAACCGCCTATTTGTTCAAAATAATTCATTAAAAAATAACAACAAAACTCAAAAATATTCAAAACTTTAGAAAATAATTATTATAAAGTCATCCATTTAGTTTTAATTTTATTAAAATAATAGTTATTTAAAAATATTTTTCTTTTAAATTAGTTTAATATTTTTTAAAATTTATCAGTATTTTGCATAAAATTTTATTTAAAAAATAAAAAGTAGTGATTATGTAATACATGTTTTGATAAATTTGTTCATAAATTTTTGAATTTTTTGACTTTCTTAGTTTTTTATAATTTTTCAAAAAATATTGAATTTCCCTTACTATATAGTTTACAAAGGTAATGAAAAATAGCAAAATGAGTCAAAAAAATTCAATTTTTTTAAAAATAAACTAATAACCAATACCAAATAATCAATATATTTTATGATATTTTTATATAATTATATGCAATATTTTGATAAAGTTTGAAAATATTAAATTAAATTATAAATATTTATTTTCAAAGTATAATTTTTTTATTTAAAGCAATAATAAATGATGACTTTTTAATAATTGTTTTCTGATATTTTGATTTTTTTTTGATTTTTTAATAAATTATTTTGAACCAATAGACAGTTACATTTAAGAAGGATATGCTGCGAGCAAACAACCATCAAAATTAAAATTATTTAGAAATAACCTAAAATGGGGATGATTTCCAACAAAGGGGTGAAAGTTGGGATTATTCCCAACAAATTTCCTTTATTTTATTCATCTTTTTCGTAGATGCTTTTTATTTATTTTTTGGAAAACTAAGAGTGATTATGGAAAACGGAAAAAGTTTAGCATGCAATATTTAATGAATGAAAATGTTGTAAGGTCTACAACAATCATATAAGCGGGTTCATATATAGGATAATTAGCCGTCATGTGCAGTAAGTTAAAAATCGTGTACTCTTACGATAAAAACGGTGTAATTTTAATATAAAATGTAAGAATGTTGTAATAAATGTTGATCCTACATTGTAATCTAACATGCTTAAAAATAAATAAAAAAATTACGTGAACCATAAGTATTTTGACATATGAGAGAGGTTACTTGAGGACAACCATTTTAAAAAGACAGAAGAACAGAATATAAGTCGTTGGTAATAATTTTAATGGTTGAGATTATGACACGTGTTGGCAGTTAAATATTTAATTAATAAAATCATGTCTCATAATCTCAGCTATTAAGTTTATTAAATTCAAATATTTAATTAATAAGATTAATTTGCGGACACACGTCATGATCTCAGCAATTAAATTTATTAAATACTACTGCTTGTATTCTGTCATTCTGTCATCTTTAAATATGACTATTCCTACTTTGAGGTATCATAAGTATTTTGATACAAAATTAAAAATCTGAAACCAATAAAATGGTTACATGTACAATTACTGCAAAAAAAGTAATGCTTCATTATGTGATAATTACTGTTCATGTTATCCGGATAATAACATTACTGCAAAAACAGGTGAACAGACATTTCTGAACAAAGTAACTGGAAAATAACATGAACATATTTACATACATGAACACAATGGGCGAAGCCAGATGAACATAATAACACAACAACCATACATAGAGATGAACTCAATTGCCAAATCAATATTGATGCACATAGTGTAGAAAACCGATTCGCAAACCAAGAAGGCAAGAACTGACAAATGAATATTTCTATTTGTTTGAATAGGAATTCAACTCGATTTTGTAGAGATATCAGGCGCGATTTAATCGAGCATTTAAATATTTTACTCTCTAATTAGACTGATTCGCCCTTAATGCGTCGATTCGTTATAATTAATCACAAAAATTAATTTATAATTTTAAGATATTACGATAAATATGTTCCATTAGATCTATTTGACCAACGTAATTTATTACTTCCTCTGTCCTAAAATGTTCTTTATGCTTTCCTTTTTAGGCGTTCCCTAAAATTCTTCCTACTTTCCTTTTTTAATAATTATATCTCATCTTTTTTCACTCAATACACTCTCTTTCTTACTTTATTACTATTCATTTTCCTGCTTTTATATTATTATATCACTCACATAATCATTTTTATCTCAATACACTATCTTTCCTACTTTATTACTATTCACTTCCCTATTTTTTCTCTCTCTCACACCTCACAACACTCTCTCACTCACCCACAACACTCTCTCACACTCACAACAATCACACTCTCTATCTCAAAAATCGTGTCCGTCTTAATATTTGTGTCACTCTCCCAACTAGGAAGATCATTCTGGGACTGAGGGAATAGTTCCTATGTTCATATGATAAGAGTGGTTCCTACCGGAACCGGACTCTTGTTTTTTTTTTAAAAAAATTGTTGAAAAATTTAACTACAAAATATGTTACACCTTGCAAACAATTTGACACTTTTACAACTTGGCAAAAGCTTTTAATAATTTTTTTGGCAATTATTGAATTGTTATTTTTTTGAATGACAGGTGGCTTTCAAGAAAAACAATAATTTACGAGTGGTTTTCTAAACCACCCGGATGTCTTTGTGTAATTTAAGTAATATCGATAATATAAGTACTCCATTTGTTGCTGAATTATTCCAAAGAAAGAGGTTTATTCCAAAGAAAGAGGTCTTTTTATGAGAAATCAAAAGGTTTAAATGTCTATTTATTGCTGAATTAAATTGCCTTTGTTTTTTTAAAAATATGCCGAATCATAATTTAATCAAAAGATTAGCCGAATCATAATTAAAGTGATGATATTTTAGAGAAAATTTTTGGAATGTATATACCACAATTCAGTTGGAAGAAGATTGTTTTTCGATAGTTTGAACTTGTAGTACACACATTATTAATACAGAAAATATTATCTTATTAAGGGAATTATGTATGTATCCGAAAGTTGCCTACATAAAATAGGCCGCTACTAATCGCACCCCCACCCCCACACTCCTCGCGGGTCCCACGATGAAATTGACCTAAATACTCCATACCCCCACGAGCGTACCCAATAACCCCCTACCCATACCTTATGAAATTTATTTTTTTATGTAAATTAATTTAAATAATAAATAAATTATATACATAAAGTAATTTTTACAAACTCAATCTGTCACAAAAAATGAAAAATACATATTACGCAACGGTTTTCTAAGAAACCGTTGCGTA
>JAWWMW010070733.1:0-14335 GCA_035048345.1 Echeveria elegans | reverse complement strand
TGGCTCACATTGCTTCCATCTAAGGATAGGGTTCTAGAGGCCTTTATTAACTTTCAAAACTATGCTACTAACCATTTCAATGCCAAGATTAAAGTTTTGAGATCAGATAATGGTGGGAAGTACACTAGTAATACCTTCCGACAACATTTGGCGAAGTATGAGATTATACAATAAACAAGCTGCCCATACACACCACAACAGAATGGAGCGGCCGAGAGGAAGAATCGTCACTTGATGGAAGTAGCACGGTCTATGATGTTCCACACCCGTGTCCCAAAGCGGTTCTGGGGAGATGCCATTGTGACAGCTTGCTACCTCATCAACCGATTACCAACCAAGATACTTGATGATGTATCTCTGTATGAGGGGCTCAACAAAATCAAACCCTCCATAGATCATTTATGTATATTTGGGTGCCTTTATTTTGTGTTTATCCCAGGAGAACAAAGAAACAAACTAGATGCTAAGAGTACAAAGGTGATGTTCATTGGCTACTCCGCAACTCAAAAGGGGTACAAGTTCTTCGATCCTACAACACGGAGGTTTCTAGTATCTCCGGATGTTAAGTTTGTGGAGGAAAATGGATACTTTGAGGAAGGCAAATGAGAGGACATTCAGCATCTATCCCAATCCTCATCCGAAAGAGCCGAGAACCAAAGGCGTATATTCGAGAGCTTCGATCTTCACCTGCCCAAGGATCAATGGGGCACTTCTCAAGGAGCTGAATGTGTCAATGACACACCTCACCTTGATCATGAAGGAGGAAACACAAGCCCATATGATAGCCAATCATCTGACTCATCAAATCATAATCAAGATGAGGGTGATGCTCAAGTAGAAACCCAAGAAGAGGTTCAAGAAAATTCTGCCCAAAGAGAAAATCAAGATGAGTCGGATGATGGATGTCAAGATGATTCTAATGATCCAAATTTTGCTCTATCAAATGGAGAAGAGTCTTGGCATGATGAACCTCAGCTCCTTAGGAAGAGCAATGGATTGAGAAAGCCTTCCACAAGGTTAGACACAAGGGTGTTTTACATCAACAAGGCTATTGCTCATCCCATTCAAACCGTTTGCTCCGTGGCCAACTTCCTCATGAACATCAAGTGTTCGTTATCAAACTAGATGAAGGTCATGTGCCAAGATCTTATGACGAAGCCAAAGAGCATGAGGTATGGAGAAAGACCATTTAAGAGGAGACTAAAGCAATGAAAGTAAATGAAACTTGGTTTGAATCGGACCTCCCAAGAGGGAAAAAGGTCATTTCAAGCAAATGAGTTTTCACCATCAATTAAATACAAGAGCAATGGAGAAATTGAAAGGCACAAGGCAAGGCTTGTAGCGAGAGGGTTCACTCAAACCTATGGAGAAGACTACCTCGATACATTTGCTCCCGTGGCAAAGCTCCATACGGTAAGATTGTATTATCTTTTCTACTAACCTTGGTTGGGAGTTGTGGCAGATGAATGTCAAGAACGTCTTCCTTCAAGGAGAACTTGAAGAGGAGTTTTACATGCGCCCACCACCTGGCCTTAAAGATTCAATCCAACCGGGCAAGGTTCTAAGGCTGAAGAAGGCTATATATGGGCTGAAACAATCCCCAAGGGCTTGGTACCACAAGCTGAGCACAACTCTTTTGAAGAAGGGATTTGAAAGATCGGAGGCTGATCACACTCTCTTCAAACAAGTCAGCACCAAAGGTATAGTGGTCATCCTCGTGTATGTTGATGATATCATCATCACGGGGAATGATAAGTTAGGTATATTAGAAACCAAGTCATTTCTCAAAACTTCATTCGATATTAAAGATTTAGGTGAGCTAAAGTACTTCCTTGGTATAGAAATTTGCCAATCGAAAAATGGGTTTTTCTTATCCCAAAGGAAGTACATACTTCATCTTTTGAGTGAGACATGAAAACTTGGAGTTAAACCTGCTAAAACACCTTTGGAGGATGGATACAAATTCATAAGAGAGGGGGAGCTTGAAGATCAACCCCATGACAATGCCGAGCAATACCGAAGGATGGTTGGTAAACTCATTTATTTAACTATTACTATACCTGACATTTGCTTTGCTATGAATTAGGTGAGCCAACATATGCAAGCTCTAAAGAAGCATCAATGACATATGGTGGAGAGGATCCTAAGGTACCTCAAGGGCTCACCGTGCAAAGGCATATGGATGAGGTACAATGAAAGCACTGAAATAGTTGGATATTGTGATGCTGATTGGGCCGAAAATAAGGTGGATAAGAAGTCTACTACGGGCTATTACACATTCATTGGAGGCAACCTAGCCACTTGGAAGCGCAAGAAGCAAAAGGTGGTGTCATGCTCAAGTGCTGAAGCCGAATATATAGAGCAATGAGGAACCTCACCAACGAACTCATATGGGCTCTTCTCAAGGATCTAGACATTGAGTCTTCAAAGCCAATCACCATGCATTGTGACAACCAAGCTGCAATTCACATTGCGTCCAACTCGGTGTTTCATGAGAGGACAAAGCACATTGAAGTGGACTGTCACAAGGTGCGACAAATGGTAGAACAAGGAGTAATCCTCTCATGCTACACACGGAGTGAAGACCAGTTAGTCGACATCTTCACCAAGGCATCAAACTCCAAGGTGTGTAGTCCATCCAACCAAGACTTGGCCTCACAAGTATTCTACCGTCATAAGTCCCTAGGCCGGGGGAGTTGTACTCTTTTTCTAAGTATGGTTCTGTCCCATTGGGTTTTCCATGCTTAGATTTTTAATGAGGCAATTCTCATTTCGGTTCCAAGCTTAAACCCATCTAGGGTGTCAAGCTTGAGGGGGAGTATTAAAAGGGAATGAACAGTATGCCTTGTATCGAAAGGAGCGTGTGAAAACGTGTGGAAGCGTGTGAAAACGTGTGAAAGTGTGTGGAAGCGTGTGGAAGCTCAAATAAGAAAGGAGTGTGGTGCTCAAATAGGAAGGAGCGTGTAGAGAATAATAGTATAAATACTCTTGTATTGTCACACTTCCAAACACACGAAAATACATATTTGTGTATCATTCTTCTCTATCATTCTCTTTTTTCATACTTGTTCTACACTCTCATACTATCATACTTCACATATTCTTTCATGGTATCAGAGTCCCGCGTGAGCGACTAAGGCCACACGATGAGTGGGACACGCCTATATGCGACATGCATGAAGGGACGGCCGTTTGATGGCCGTATGGGGTTAAGGAGAGTTGCGTGTTGCACAACCACCACATGAGCCCCCTTGTAGGTTTAAGTCGCAGTAAGCGCGCATATTAAGTTTAAGGGGGCTGCCCCATTCTCAATTCCTCAAGTGAGGAGGGAGTGTTGAGAAATGCACTTGAATCATTTGTCCCACATTGCTAAGAATGAAGGAAATTGTCTAGTATATAAAGGCTCCCACAACCACAACTCACAAGCCTTGATTTTTGAGTTGAATGAGGGTGGGAACCGGAATATGCTAATTTTTCACACTTTCTCCATACAAACATCAGCCGACGTGAGCGTCCCCACAACATTCGTCCTTATCGTCTCAACCGTATGCGATTCGCACCAATTGAATGAGTCGTTTGATAGAATCGATGTCCGTTGCCGTACTCGAAATCGAACGAGGAGATAGGAAAGGGGATGGAATTCTTATGCCGTCTTCCTACATAACTAAAAATGTGATGCTTTTGTCGCTTTTGAGTTTTGACTGCTAGAAGGATATTTGTCAACCTGAGCCGCCTAAACCATTTAGAGTTTCACGGCCTCTGAGACAAACCAAACTGCCAGTTTGTACTTGTTTTCTGCACCATTGATTCTTAAGTGTAAAAGTTTCTCATTCAAGCAAATTATAGTGTTTGGGAATTCTTCAAATAGTGAAACAGCATCTACTAAATGAGAAACAGTACTGGTAAAAAGTGTGTGAATTTTCAAACAACTTACACAAATGATCATCCATGGTGCTGTTTTCGTTGGTCTTCCATAGCTGTTGATATCTTATTCCAGGATGATGCTGTACATACAGTATAGAGTTGGGTTACTTTACTTCCAGGAAAAAAATAATTAAATAAAAAAAAGAGAGAAAATTGATGGCACAAACAACTTAATTTCTTATATTAATTTTTTTAGATAGTGGCAACCGATAGAGAGGTAATTGGTAGATAAGGGCGGCCTGTTAAGTTTGATATGCTTGCCGTCCGCCGATGTTTGCATATCGCCGCAACTCCTATCGCAGCCCTGCTGTAAGTATTCGATTGCTATTCAGATTGATTCAGTTTTCTTGTATGTTTACGTTTCTTAATGTGGAGTCTGCACTACGTGTTTGATGAAAGTTGTAGTTATGATTTTCCAAGATTTACGTTTGGTTGATCCTCTTTTCCAGGATGATGTTGTACACAGTACAGTAAGAGTACTATTAGCTGCTACGTCAAACTTAGTTGGAGTTTGGAGAAAGCGGAGCCAGTTGATACGGCATGGTCTGGTATGCACCTGCTTTCCAAATCCCTAGTGGTCCAAATACATTAGGGCTCCATTTGTTTGCCGGAATAAAAGTGAAAAAGAAAATTAAAAAAAATGATATTCTCATGATAAAGTTTGAAGAAAAAATTGATTTCATTTTGCTTATTTTTTTTATTTTTTTCCTTATAATCAAACACACATTTCATTTTCACTTAAATTTTTTTTAATTTTTTCTTTCATCTTCTTTTTCCCCGCAACCAAACGGGGCCTAGATATATTCATCCGTGCATCGCAATTTCAGTTAGGTTATTTATTCAAAAAAGTTAAAACTAGTGTTTCATACTTCACACAGGTGCTATGTGCCGAGGACCAAGATTGCAGGTATAATGTAGGCTATTTTATTTCGCTTGGTCTTTGTTAATGTTCTGACACGTGAAACTGTGTGAACCAATAGAAAACAATTGCTTGCCTTGAAATTCGGTAGCTTTTTCTTCTCATATTGCTAGCATTTTAATAGAGTAGCCAGAAGGCTATTTTTATTATTACGAATAAAACATAATTCTTGAAATGCAAAAGAATGTTTAAAGGAAATGAAATTGAAATGATAATGCCTTTTGTGCATTGTGAACTAGGAGGCTTCAGCGGGCTCGTTGACTGTGTTGGCAATGTCGATGACAAACCGGTACTTGACATCTCCCTTGGCTAACCGCTCCAAGGCAGTGTTCACATAGTCGATTGGTATGACTTCAACTTCAGCTGTTATTCCCTTTTCAGCTGCAAAATCAAGCATCTCCTGTGTCTCCTTTATCCCTCCGGTGCAGCTTCCTCCCACCAGTTTCCTTCCTGCGGCAACCGCCATTCAACATTTGACGTTATTTCCAGTTCAAAACTAGCAAAAGAGAGGATTTTTATGCTTTGCTTACCCATGATTATTGGGAAGAGGTAAAGATCAAGTGGCTGGCTTGGCGCACCCACCACTATAAGCTTCCCATTAGTCTTCAAGAGGCTAAGTAGTGGGGCAATTGGGTGAACTGCTGAGACAGTATCAATGATACCATCAAGTGTGCCAGCAGCGGCCTGCATTAATAACTCAATAAGGTTTGTATCGGAAAATCCCAGGCGTTGATCATAAGCAGCAACTCATACCTCCATATCCGCAGGGTCTTTGCTGACAAGAAACGCGTCAGCTCCAAGATGCTCCAGTGCCTCTTGCTTCTTACCGGTCGACGTACTTATGACAGTGACTTTAGCACCAAAAGCCTTGGCAAATTTGACAGCAACATGTCCAAGTCCGCCCAAGCCAACCACACCAATGTGCATCCCAGGCTCAGATAGGCCATAGTACTTCAATGGACTGTAGACTGTAATCCCAGCGCACAGAAGTGGTGCTGCGCCAGCTAAAGGCAAATTATCAGGGACACGGGTAACGTATCGGTCTTGCACTACTATAATGTCCGAGAAACCTCCCTGAGTGATTGTACCATCTCTGTCTTTTCCACTAATTGTGGGAATCATCCCAGGGCAGTAGCTCTCGAGGTCAGTTTTGCAGTTGTTACAACTCCGGCATGAGTCGACGTAGTATCCAACTCCTGCCTTGTCTCCAACTTTAAGCTTCTCAACACTTGATCCCACCTCAGTCACTTTTCCAATGATCTCGTGCCTAACAAACAGGAAATGTCCACCTCAGAAAAACAAAATAAGCTTTCTTTGCAAAAGACAATTCAGCTCGAGTAATTTTGTGCCTACCCAGGAACGAGAGGGTATGTGGACATGCCCCAGTCGTTTTTCGCAAGATGGAGATCACTGTGACAGATTCCACAGAACAAGACTTTGATCTTCACATCATTCTCCCCAACTGCCCTGCTCAGCAAAACAACCAAGAAAAAGCATAAATCTTGTTAGTTTTCAACAGTGTACATCCTCCTGGCCAGAAAGATTTGTCTAAGTTACAATGGTTACCTTCTGGAGAAATGGAAGGGGGAGAGGGCTCCGGACGTATCTCTAGCAGCCCATCCCAAGGCAGCGGCCGACTTCTCTACTCCGCCAGACATCGCGACTCTCTCTCTCAACTGCTTGTTCAAGACAGGAAAAGATAGTGTAGGTGTAAAACCCTATAATCTCTTTTTTTTTTAAAATAATAATAAAAAAAAGAGACAGGAAAAGAGATGGTAGGATGATTAGCTGTAGCTTAGCATGAGTGCAGTGGTAACTGATATATAAGTGTGAAAGCATGATTAAAACGCTGATGTGGTGAGGTTTTGTGGTCCTAACGGCTAGAACCAACTGCCGCCAGACACCACTGATCGAAGTCCAAAGGCAAGGCGTAAGTGGTGCTCAACAACACAGCCTCTTATATGAGTCAAGACACTCATGGTGTATTGCCAAAATGCTAATCAACACTTTCAGACTTGTGATTACATCAATCATTTACATGTGAAAAAGGTTCGAAACAACGATGACAAAAATGTAAATTCACGAGTGAAAGTTGAACTGAAATGTATGGAGAGAAATAACTTTGCATACCAATAGTGCTGCAGCAAAGCTCCGATGTTTCTCTGAACAATGGTTGTAAAAGATTCAACAATATGAAAAACTGAAAGGAACAAGTGAGCACTTAAATAGAATTTCAAATATCCTAAAAATGGAAAATGGATGAATCTCACAAATATTTTAGTTTCCCATAGAAATGTATTTTGGCGGATGATGATAATTATCGTGCTTTTATGAAAAAGGTTGGTGGATTTATTTCTTTTCTACTCAATATTTGACACTATTCTGAATTTTGTTTGGTGCCGTGTGTGGAAATAAATCTCTTTCTAATTTATTATTAGAAAATTCAACAGCTCCAATTTTCTAAGAAATTCTTATATGGGAAACTGATATATCAATTACAGTGCACTCGGACTTTTAGTTTATTCTGTAATTTTTTGGTGTTGTGATTTTACTATACATGTATTTTGGATGATTGTAAATTAAATTTATTTTTTATTAGAAACATGCATGAAGCTATTTTAAGTGCTACTGAGATAAATGGATCGGATCAGTAAAAAATATGTATGCCAAGAAATTCTAAGTAATTCAAGAACTCAAAAAACAAGAGCTATATGTATGTTTTGATTTGCATCCAAGTCCATATAAATATTTGGAATGAGAAATTTCCGAGAAATACAGATGGTTGGATGCTAACTGGTAATATCCATATTACAATACAAAATAATACATTGAACTATGCTATTATAGAAACCGTTGTACAATAAAAGATGTACATCTAAACTTTTCTATTTATCAAAAGTTGCTACTGAGGCGATGATCTATTGGTTGAAGAGTTAGTCAATTGTTCAAATGACTTCACCAAATTTCTCCTTTATGGAGGTTTTTTGATCGGTGTGCTAAATGTCTACTATTTACGCACATATCTGCTTATATTCTTCATATTTACAATATAAAATTGATTATATTCTACACTCATGTTACTATTTCAGGCTCGAAATACGCTTTCGATGATTATAGAAGCTTGGAGCAAAACATAACAAAAATGAGGATAAATCGAGCAAAATCGGAAGTTTTTTGTCGAGTTGTGCTCGGTCAACTGAAAAGTCAACGTCAACACACCGTCTGAAGGTTAAACTTGGTCGAGCTGAATCTTACTCGACCGAGTGGAGCTAACAGAGAGGGTCAACTCGATCGAATATAACTCATTTTCGATCAAATCGGATTGAATGGAGACAAACTGAAGGCATTAACTCGCTCGAGTTGGGATGTGGCTCGGCCGAATGAGTTTATATCAAAGGAATAGAAGGTAGTATCTCAGCCGAGATGAAACAGTCAGTGAGCAGCAGGTTAGTACTCAAGAGTGTTTGAATATGTTTACATATATTTTCATGAATGATTTTGAGTTGAAAACATGCTGTATTTTAGCTTATGCTTATGTCATGCCTATTAGTTGTTCGACAAAATGTCTAATAAAATTGTTTGAGCAGTATATTCTAGGAAAGAACGATTCTGAACCTAGAAAATCTGTCATTGCATAAGTAATATAAAATTATGAATGGACCGAAAGAAGAACCTGGTATAGGGATGAACCGAAAGGAGAACCTAGCGCATTAAAACTTAAATTATTTCTTAATCTAAGTATGGTAGGGATGGACCGAAAGGAATACTAGCTTTAAGCGGATTCAATGAAATTAGCAAACAGACCGAAAAGGTGATGCTAAGGGATTTGAGTTCTACGATAACAATTCAACAGACCGAAAGGGTGAGAATTGTATCGTCAATTAATTTGTTTCTACGTATATAATTTAATATTCAGAAAATTTTAGAGTTATATCATTTTAACATGCTTAGTCTTACATTAAAATCAACTCTACTTTATTTTATAATATTTTATAACATGTTCAACATATTCCATGATTACTATTGGTGAAGTTAGATTCTAGTCATCTAATTTCTATAATTTACTAACATGTGTGCTTTTATTCTTATCAAATATGAAACCCCTTTTTTCTTTAGAACTATCTCGAGTAAATAATTAGCATAACTTGTCTTCACCGTTCCATTGGTTTCGACACTAGGTCACTCTAGTTCTTATAAATTCTTTTAAACTGCGTGAAGTATATTTATCACAGAATGCAGCTGTCAAAATGGCGTTGTTGCCGGAGAATAGTTTTTAGACCTAATTTGTTTGCTATTTATTCACTAAATAGTTCTTCTCTTTTAAAAAATTAATGAAAAAATCGGCGGTGTCATTCCACCGCTCGACCGAATCATCTGTTGCTCGGCCGAGTCAATTTTTAACTCGAACGAGTCACCCTTCGCTGGTTACTTAGCTCGACCAAATTAAATCACCATTCGGTCGAGTCACTTGATTGAATTTTCCATTTTCTCTGAAATTGTACTTTATGCGCTGATTGAATACGAATCTATCTGATATGTTTGCAACAAATTTATGATTTTACGCATATATACAAGCAAGGAAAGCGCAAAGAGTTGGACTAAATTTCCGATACTAGAGAAGTCTCTATAAATCCTATCTATATATTATTCATCTTAATTGCTTAGGGACTAAGCAAATTTTTAAGTGTGGGGTGAGGGTAGTATGCATGGAATTTTCATTTTAATAACATCTTATTTGCATACTAGAATTATTCAATATGTGAAAAATTGCATTCATCCTACATGATTAATTGATAACACATGGAAATATTTATTGAGCATGCCTAAGGCTAATCAAGCACATATATTAAATTTTGTACGCTATAAAATTCATGGATTGAAACATTTGATTTGAATAGTTTTCTTAACAGAAATTTTATTTTAAATGATTTGATACTTTGGCTAGCTTATTAGTTCGGACCATTTTCAAAATTTTATTCCATCTTTGAAAAGTGAAGTTTGGCTATAAATTATGCAAATAAACTTTTGAAAATATCATATTTTATAACTCTTAGAATTTTTTGATTGCCTATAGGTGACTTTAACATAACTGATGGTGCATTTTTTTGATACTCGAATATTTATTTTTAGGCATTTTGACAAAGCATAAGTGTGGGGTGTCCGAAAAAATGTGTTGAAAAAGGAAAAAAAAATATTGTTGAACAGTTGTCGATGATTAGGAAAGAAAATAAATATAAAAAAATTAGCTCGAGCGTATATATTATTTCCCCTTGAAAGCAACCGTGTCAACTTGAAAGGAAAAAAAGGACTTTTTCCACCACTTAAGTTCTTGCATTCATGCCTTGTTTATTTTGTGACTCGAGTGAAGCTTTTATATGATAATCATTGAGAATTTCAAAAGGAAGATACTTGTATTTACGTACGTAGGCATGATGAGTTTATGAGAGAACATATCCAAATATCGGAACTCCTCTACTCTTATGGATTACGTCGTTTAGTCTAATGCTTGAGTATGAGTTCAAAACCTTAAGCTTATAGACTAGCCCTAGCTAGCATAGGTGAAGAGTTCGGTAAGATTTTCTATAACACCTTTGTGTTTTACTTCATGATTCTTAGTGTAGATGTCGAGTGAAGATTTTGATCGAGAAAAGTTTAGTTCTTGATGTTCATTTTATGAGAAATTTGTGACTACTATGATTTGAGTAATTTTCGATCATAACATGAATGATTAGCGATACTTTGATATGCTTGAACATTGTGAGATGACATGACTTGCTCAGAAAACTAAATGAAAAGATTGAACTTTTAAATGAATGATTTGCTCTTTTAAGATTTGTGAGTATTCCTATTTCTAAAAACTCTCACGAGACTATAACTCGTCCATTAGGGTAGCCTAGGGGTTTAAGACTTGACTCATATGCTAAATGCCGAAAGTGAATTATGATTAGATTTTAATTATTCAGAGTATGTTTAGAGCCAGGTTTGTTCGGGACGAACAAGTCTCAAGTGTGGGGTATTTGATCAGTGTCGAATTTACGTACATATCTGCTTATATTCTTCACATTTACGATATACAATTGATCGTATTATACACTCATATTGCTATTTCAAGCTTGAAATATACTTTCCGATGATTATAGAAGCTTGAGCAAAACATAACAAAAATGAGGATACATTGAGAAAAATCAAAAGTTTTTTGTCGAGTTGAGCTCGGTCAACTGAACAGTCAAAGTCAACACACTGTTTGAAGGTCAAATTCGGTCGAGATGAATCTTACTCGACCGAGTGAAGGTAACAGAGAGGATCAACTCAACCAAATCAGATTGAATGAAGACAAAAAGAAAGCACTAACTCACCCGAGTTGGGATGTGTCTCGGCCGAATGAGTTTATATCAAAGGAATAAAAAGTAGCAGCTCGCCTGATTGAAAAGTGACTCGCCCGAGATGAAACAGTCAAAGAGGAGCAGCTCGGTCGAGCTGAATGTCACTCGACCGAGTGGAATGTTGTGCTCGACCAGTTTATTCTATCGGAAATCAACTTGAGCAATTAAAAGAACCAATCTTGACCATCAGTTGCCCATCAATGAGCTATTTATTGGAGTATTCATGCAAAGAAGTGAAGAGGCATGAAGACGTAATGGTGGGAATTTCATGAGGTATCATTATGAAGAATTAATTGGAAGAAATTAAAAAGATGACATTATGAGTCATCATGATGGAGATAATTGAAGAGTTTTTGAAAACTCTATAAAAGGAAAGATTCATTTGAGAAACAGGGGGCAAGTGAATAAAAGAGAGAGCCCCCCCCAGTGGAGCTACTTGACCATTCCGTCTCTGCTCGACTGTTCCAACTCGATCGCGAAGAATAAAGAAGCAACTATACTTTGAAGATCCGACAATAAACTGAGCATTTCTAAACCTTTCATTGTTTTACATTCAATTCAAATTGTTCTAACCTCATGACAGGATCTAATGGATTCCTAGTACTCAGAAGTGTTTGAATATGTTTACATATATTTTATGAATGATTTTGAGTTGAAAACATGTAATTTAGCTTATGCTTCTGTCATGCCTATTAGATGTTCGACAAAAATTCTAATAGAATTGTTTGAGTAGTTTATTCTATGGAAGAACGATTATGAACCTATGATATCTCTCATTGCATAAGTAATATAAAATTAGGGATGGATCGAAAGAAGAACCTAGTATAGGATTGACCGAAAGGAAAACCAAGTGCATTAAAAGTTAAATTATTTCTTAATCTAAGTATAGTAGGGATGAACCGAAAGGAGAATCTGGCTTATATGAGAATAAAGACTAGCTTTAAGCGGATTCAATGAAATTAGCAAACATGCCGAAATGATGATATCTAGGGATATGAGTTCTACGATAACAATTCAACAAACCGAAAGGATGAGAATTGTATCTTCAATTAATTTGTTTCTAGATATATAATTCAACAGACCAAAAAGGATGATAGTTATATCGTTTTAACATGCTTAGTCTTACACTAAAATCAACTCTATCTTTTTTTTTTCATGAGCAAATAACTTTTTCATTAGGAAAACTTTATACAGATATTGATTTCATATTCATTTCATAACACTCAAACACAATTATTTAAATTTCTTCCCAATTAATATTGTCACTAACCAAAAAGTAGAGCGCCATCTCTGTGTTACTCTTTCCATAAACATCTAGCCTTTCTGTCTTCTAGGATTTGATTGTTCTGCAAGGTATTTTCCAGCGGCAAGCCCAGCTGAAAATCATGCATTAAGAATAATTGAACATAATCCATGATTACTATTGGTGAAGTTAGGTTCTAGTCATCTAATTTATATAATTTACTAACATGTATTCTTTTATCCTTATCAAATATGAAACTTTCTTTTCTTTAGAACTATCTCGAGTAAATAGTTATCATAACTTTGTCTCCACCGTTTCATTGGATTCGAAATTAGGTCACCCTAGTTCTTGTAAATTTTTTCGACTTGCATGAAGTGTATTTACCACTAGAATGCAGCTGCCATTTTTCCAATTCTCATTTGTGGAATTTTTTTCATGGTTACGTGAGCATCGTTCCGTGTTATTCGTGAAAGATATGATGTCATGAGGTATTTTTAATGAGCGAGATTGTGATGGTTCTAGATACTTTATTTTATTTTACTTATTTTATTTGTGGTAAAATGTGAAAATTAATTTCCAATGGATTACCAAATTAATATGATTTGGAATCTAAGGTCACAAAATCAATTTTCTTTCGAATAACAATTTTGAAAGCAAGTATTTCCATACATTGGTGATTGGTGATACTTTTTTTCCTTCATCTTTGCAAGTTAAATGCTATCTATTTTTGAATGTTGATTAGATATCATGTGTAAAAATAATTCAGTAAAATAAAGAAATTGATACGTAAAACAATGTTTGATTTACAAGTTAAACGTTGTTATTAAGTATTTTTAATTATTGTTTATTCGATTATTATTAGTTGTATTGGTCATGGAAAACGATTTCATATCGATGACCGCTTTTCCATTGGTCTTAAACATTCATGGATCCTGTATTCCGGACTATATGTTCGTGCTGTATACTTTGTTGTATACATTAACTCCCTTTAATGAGAAACTGTAATAAAAAAGTATCCGTAAACAAAAAAAGCATTTAATAATTTTTTTAAAAAAGTTCTACGATTAGAAGACTATCTTCTATTATATACTAAATATGATCCATGGTCAAATATATATTTACAATTTTACCTCTGTCATTCACAATAAATAATCTAGTTGCCATTTCTCTAATTAAAAATTAAAAATTAAAAGTTAAAAGTGGAGTGAGAAACGTTGAGAAGTTTGAGGGGAATCGAATGACGACATCGGAATCGAAAATACTTATTTTCGTCGCATTCCGTCGGGACGACGGACACTTCCTATTATCTATTATATAATAGAATAGGGCCTCTGCCCTTTGCAAATAATAATCAAGCTGTCATTTTACCTAATTTAAAATTTAAAATGTAGATTTAAAAATGGATCGAGAAACATTGGAAAGTTTAAGGAGAGTCGAATGTAGACATGAGAATCGAAAACACCTGTTTTCGCCGCATGTCGTGGGACGACGGACGCTTCTTCTTGGGATCGGGTGTCGTGTCATCATTACTTTTGATTCTTGCCCCATCTTTATCAGGACGACGGAACAATAGCTAGTATATATACCATTCAGGACATTGAAAGCGAAAATTGACCTGTGACTATTTAGTATTTCCTCAACTAATATGCCATCATTCAGTTGGCACCACTTGACGAGTCATAGTATTGTTTGAATTTTGTTTTTCTGATAAAAAAAAATACACTATTTTAATAAGTTTTGTAGGTAGGTGTGTGTATAAATGTGAACCCGTTGGCTTTAGGTCTCGCTTGTAGTATGTCTCAAAACAAAAAATAGCTGTGAATTTTACAGAGCTCGATGGCAACTGCTAACGTTGTACTCATTAAT
>JAWWMW010070699.1:0-14347 GCA_035048345.1 Echeveria elegans | reverse complement strand
CTGTCAAGAATGTACAGACTTTTTTCTCGAATTACTCGTGGCTTGGACCCTGTTTCTAGTATATTCAAACAGGTTTTTCTTAATGTTTAGCACTCAATTGTTTTTATCATTAAATGGGAAGAATTCTTTATAAAACACTTTGGATTTCTCGTGTAGCACGTCACTGGTGAAGGTACTGCTTTGGTTAAGCAAGCGGAAGATGCGGCAAGCACCAAAAAGGTTTGCGATTTACGGACTGTTCATTGTTCATATCTGTATTTGTTGCTTCGGTTTTGTGTTGTTTTTTCCTCGACTTGATAGTACGCTGACCATCCTTAATCATCTTCTCATGTTCACGAGTGAAACCCTTGTTGGTGGTAGTATCGCTGCAAGCTTAAAATGCTTTGACAATACACCGCATCTAATACATTTCATTATTTTATCTTATGCTCACTGTTTGCACATGAAAGTTCAATTGATGTGTTATTTGTTGTACCATGCATTTCGTAATGTCTGATGGTTCAGTCATACGATTTACTGTTCTTTGTTTGTTAAGAGTTGTGAGGAAAAAAATAGCATTTGATTCGTCTTTTTCTTATGCTGCGTCTTGAATGAGAAGTTCACTAGACTCTTTTTTTCTTTTCTTTTTTCACTCTTCAAGCAATTTGCTCCACTTATTCAATGGATGTTAAGCTGAGGTTTAATGATGGTATTTTTGATACAGAGACAGGAAAGCTCATATTTGTTTTCTCAGTTCTGTATGAATCCTACATAGTTCCCTTACATGCATGTGTTCATCTCCACAAGTAAATTGTGTGAGTGTGAATGAGTTCTTACCAACAAAGATGTCCTGTTTCATGATTGTTGGTCCATGATTATTGATCTTCTTATACTGCCAAATCTTAATTATAATTGTGCGCATGCCCATCTTAAGTAAGGTACATTTTGTACAATGTTGCATAGTTTCATAATACTATGGTGCATGTCGTGATATTGATTTTGTACCTTGTAACCTGGGATAGCACTGTGTTTGTACATTTCTTAACAATTTATTCTCTGTTTCAGGCTGAGAAGAGAGACATTGTTGGTCCACAGGAACAGGTGACAGCCTATTATGTTTTTTTACAGTTTCACATGAGATATCATGTTATGTGCATCCGTTTTGCTTAAACAATTTGCATGCTCCAGATCTTCGTGAGAAAAGTGATTGAGCTACATGACAAGTATCTGGCTTATGTGAGCGATTGCTTTCAAAATCACACTCTCTTTCATAAGGTTAGTACCTAGTAGTTTACCAAATAAATTTCATTTATTCTTGGTTTGACATGTGTTCCTTTTCTATAGGCTCTTAAGGAGGCGTTTGAAGTTTTCTGCAATAAAGGAGTTGGTGGAAGCTCAAGTGCTGAACTCCTTGCTACTTTTTGTGACAATATACTTAAGAAAGGTGGTAGTGAGAAACTAAGTGATGAAGCGATTGAAGAGACCCTGGAGAAGGTAGTGAAACTGCTTGCTTACATCAGTGACAAGGATCTTTTCGCTGAATTCTACAGGTACATTTTATAAACTTCCATTTATTTTTTTTATTGATGCCTTTTACTAAGTTTCTGAATTTTTGTATTCACCATTTTGGCAGGAAAAAACTTGCTCGCCGGCTTTTATTTGACAAGAGTGCTAATGATGACCATGAAAGAAGTATTTTGACAAAGTTGAAACAGCAATGCGGGGGTCAGTTCACATCCAAGATGGAGGGAATGGTATGTTGTTTTGCAACTAAATATTGTTTTGTTTGTCCCTATTCTGCTAAAAACTGAACATGACATTCTCTGGATTTGTGTTCCAGGTTACTGACTTGACCCTGGCAAGAGAAAATCAAACTAGTTTTGAGGACTATATCAATAACAATCCAGATGCAAACCCAGGAATTGATCTGACGGTTACTGTCCTAACGACAGGCTTCTGGCCGAGTTATAAGTCCTTTGACCTCAATCTTCCAGCTGAAATGGTTAGTATGGGGAAAAGAAATGCTGCAATACTGTATTTTTTCCAGGGTAATGTCCACATGTCCTTGCTCATACTGTGCAGGTAAAATGCGTTGAAGTTTTCAGAGAGTTTTACCAGACGAAGACTAAGCACAGGAAACTTACTTGGATTTACTCGTTAGGGACTTGTAATATCAATGGTAAATTTGATGCCAAAACCATCGAACTGATTGTTACGACCTATCAGGTACTGTCTAATATATTTGTTCGCATGTGTATAGAATTGTTATATTATCAAATTGTCCCGAGTTTGATGTTTGTATTTGCAGGCTGCTGCACTTCTTTTGTTCAATGCTTCTGACCGATTGGGCTACTCAGAAATTGTGTCTCAACTGAATCTGAATGATGACGATGTCATTAGAGTGCTTCATTCCTTGTCATGTGCCAAATATAAGATCCTTAACAAGGAGCCAGCTACGAAGACTATCTCTCCCACTGATTACTTTGAGTTCAACTCAAAATTTACTGATAGAATGAGAAGAATCAAGGTCTGGCTTTCTCAATTTACCTAAAATGTATATATTTGTTAGTCACCGTAGTGGCAACGTCTACCTTATATCCAAATGACCTTTCTGTTTACAGATTCCCTTGCCTCCTGTGGATGAGAAGAAGAAGGTTATTGAGGATGTTGACAAGGATAGAAGGTATGCCATTGATGCGTCCATTGTGCGCATAATGAAGAGCAGAAAAGTCTTGGGCCACCAGCAGCTTGTTATGGAATGTGTGGAGCAGTTGGGAAAGATGTTCAAGGTAATCTTTGCTTGATATAAACATTTTACCATTTATTTTTGCAGCAAGGCCAAGTCCAGGTCGCCTTCAATAGCATTATTTCCTGTCCACATTTTCTTGATGTAGCATGTTTTAAATCTTTAATGTCTTATGCAGCCTGATTTTAAGGCCATCAAGAAGAGAATTGAAGATTTGATCACCCGTGACTATCTTGAAAGGGACAAGGATAACCCTAATGTGTTCAGATATTTGGCCTGATTCAGCCTAGTGCCAGCACAACTAGGAGTTGTCCCCTGAGATGTTTTAGCAAATGGGCATACTGGTGAGCAACACTGGGACAGCAGACTGGTCTCAAATTGTTGGCTCTTTAATCATGACATCTCTACTTCTACAAACTCCTTGCTGGTTGTGCATTTGGCTGTGGGGGGGATATATAAGAGCGCCAAGTGCATTGGTTCAGCGCAACTTACATGTTCATTTTTATCTCCAGATCAATTTTCTCGTCTTCTACCCCTAATTTTATGTTTTTTAACATTTGGTGAGACTGAGCTTTGTTTCATCTATGTGGGTTCAGGTATGATACGTATGTATTTAGCAGTTTGATTGCGCCTCTACTCCTTTCCATACACAGTTTGTAAAAGCCTTTTGGAGAGTCCCAACCCTCACTTCTATGTTCAATCCTCCAACTAGTCTCTTGTTTGTCTGATTTTACGTGCGTCTATATTAGTCCAAGGATGCTTCTTGTGTGGCGTGTTCATAAAACCATCTTGATTGAGCACACACACATACGAGCAACGAGGCACGAATGTGCATTTTTTGGGAATTCAATTGATTAATTACATTACATGGCGTTCTCCACATGCATTCTTCACAAGCAGCAGAATGTGTCAGTAAGAAAGATTCCGTACCGACGATCCTCTTGTCTTTGGTCTCTCCCTCTTGCTCTTTCTGTAAATAAAATAAATTCAAGCAAGCGTAAGTTTAGCTCAACAACGTAGTTCAGTCATAGATTTCTTGCTCCCAAAAATGGATCCTTCAGCAACGCCCATGATCAAAGCAGGCCATTTTGTTGATGTCCAAGAACTCATCAAGTATACACCTGAACTAATGCCTGAAAGGTTTGTGCTTGTCGAGCAGAAAAGGCCACTACTGTTGGACAGTAGCACTTCTACTCTTTGTCCTCCACCAGGTCAGGATCTCCATGAGATTCCTGTCGTTGATCTTTCAAAATTCTTCAACTCTGAAGAATTCACAGATGAGAACTCATAGGTGCCCCAGTTAATATATACATTTACCCCTATGTTTGGTTGCCAGAAAATTTGTTGGTTGGAAAATAAATAAAATTGAGTAAAAATGAGAATATGTGTTTGGTTGTAAGGAAATATTTTTTTAAAAAAATAAAGAAAATATTAGACCAATGAACAATGAATTGAACTTCATGATAAGAGTCATGTGGAAATTCTTTAGATGCCAGTGATCATTATAATTTTTTTGGGAATGCTAGTATTTTCTAGCAAGCTTGATTACATGTATTTTTTCAGTTGTGGATAATATCGATTGAAATTTCTGTTATTTTATTTATACAATTCCATTTTTAATAATAATATGAAACTTTGATTAAATTTTAATGCTCTGATAAATATTGGTTAAAAGTAGTTTCTTTGAATTTTTTCCCTGTAGTACATGTTGAAAAGGCGGAGGTGAAAATACAGGTTAACTGCTTTTGAGGCCATTTTTTGGGAAAATTTCCAATTTTGCCATACTTGAAAGTTTTTATTCCAGTTTTGACACATTTGCAAAAAAAGTTCCACTTTTTCCATTTTTTTCATTTAAACCTAATTTTCATGATTTAAAAGTAATTAAAATACAGAAAATGCTGACGTGGCGCCTAATCAGCATTTCGCACAAAATACACGCCTACGTGGTGGCGTGTATTTTTGACTTGTGTATATTTGTAGTTACTTATTCAAGCATGGAAAATTTCAGGGGTAAGGCGCCTTATTGTTGTTGAAGCAGGAAGTAAGCGGGTGGAAGGCATAGTCTCCCTGAGCGACATCTTCAAATTCTTGCTTGTTGGCTAATTCAAAATTGTCGATATGGTAAGGAATTTGTGCAGTGTTTTTTTAGCTCCCGATTCTCACCGTGCTAGTAACCGCAACAGTATCTCCTCGTAGTTCATATATTGTTGAACTTTAATTGAGACTCATCATTGTTGGCATTTGCCATTTTAGCTGTTATGGTGTACTTTATAGAGGGCTGCACCATGACCTAACATTAATTTTAAGAGGCAGTACGTACAGCCGTATGAGTTTATTTGCCGCCTTTTCTTAGGAACTTGTATCTTGTTAAGACTCTTAGGCTGGTGCTGGTCATCTGCATTGACATTTTATGACATTTAGAGAACAGCTACTGCTGCAATGTTATTTAAATTCATTCGAAGCATCACTTTGTTTACTAGGTTTGTGAGAATCCCACAACTATAAACTCTAAAAATATAATATAAAACAACTGCTGGACTTTTTATGGCATACAAACCGCAAGCATAGCAAACGTTGTTTACAGATTCCCAAGCTGGAAACAGTTGAGCCCTTAGATATGTAAATAAGATTAGACTTCAGACCCGTATGAGTGCCAAGATTTGGCTTCTGATGATGCCCATACACTTCTGAATTTCACTATATATTGGGAGGTTTTGTGAAGAGCATGGCTGCAGACTAGTGACTGCGGAGTCTAGTATCTGTGCCACCTCAGAAGGAGGGAATTCTCTTTCTGTGCACTTCTGCAAATAACGAATTCAGTAATTGTTGTCAGTTTTCAGGCCAACACTGATTCCGTGCAAACAAAATCATCTATCCATCACAATAATGGTTTTTTCCTGGATAATAATAACATGACCAGACTGCCATGTTAGGTGTTTAGATTGTTTCTTGGTGGTTGGATGCTTGCCTAATAAATACAGAAATAGCACGACTAAAACATACCTGAATCATAAATAAAGCTGCCACACAATTTGAGATCAACTCTGAAGGGATCATCTGTACATTGCTTTCGGGTGTGTTGTCATAATTGAACGCCACACTACTGGTACCAGCGGTCTGCTTGTCAGGTGTGGAAGTACAGAAATCTTCCTGTGATAGTCGACTGTTCAGGAAATCTATGGCTTCCTCAAACCCACCATTTTTTGTGTTTCTTAGTGACGATATTGCCTGGACAATGATGAATTCATAAGACATGGATCACACAGCCTAGCAATAATAAAGGCCCTCTGAAGCAGGGATGCTTCTAAGTAATGGCGGGAATTTAAGAAAGGTTGTACTATTGAATAGTTAGTACAGTATTATGACAGCTTTCTAGCGTTAACTAATACCTGCATGGCAACATTAACCATCCTTTTTGCTTTACTTCTTGAGCCATCCGCAATCTCAGTGACATGAGTTTCATGTTTGAAGGTGTCAAATGTGGAACTTTTGAGAGCACTAGTGAGGGAGCTAATATCACCTAATGCAGGCTTCACAGTCGTATGTCCAAAATTCCCTTGATATGTATTCCGTTGCCTCAAACAGTGTAGAGCAGAGGTAACCTAAACACAATAGACAGTGTACAGCTAAATGGAGCAGATACTGCTTTTGGATGAAATGAAAGAAACACAATTTTTCTGAATTAAGGATCTTGAAATGTAAGAAACATGCCTGATCTTTGACTTCATCCAACTGTACAATAGTCGAGGCACATATTTTACTAAAATGCTCTGGTACTTCAAAAGAACTGTCTTTCCTTTGGTTTTCCTCTACCTCGTCATTCATGCGCTTGAACTCAGAGACTATAGCCTCCTGCAACTCATTACCGTTAAGTAGCTTCATATGATTACAGAAAGTGCCTGTTAAATATATTTTGAGACATGAACAAACAACCGTAATTTGGAATGACATTAAAGGACTAGAGAGAGATGAGCTCAAGGTCTGATAATTACAGGAACGACTAGAACCAATATTGATAAATGGTGTTTCCACAGTCTGTCAGAATCAACATGCAAATGTGTTCTACAAGGAAGACACATTTTGAATAAACTAACTAGTTACATGCAAAAAAAAAAAACAAGTCAAACCTTCTTGTCAAGAGCACATGTCATCTCGTATATTGATTTAACATCAGCATCGTTAGCCTGAGCCAGGAATGAAGGCTGATCAGTTACTGGTTGATGCTTATTGGTAGGATCACTACTTCTGACATTTTGTTTTACACTGGCACTAGCCATATCATCCTGTAAAGGAAGCTTAAATCACCCATGATTCTCATTGAAATTCAGATGCATATACTAGGACAATCAAAGAATGAAAACTGGGGCAGGATCAGGCAATGGTACTATCTTATAAAAGGTAAATGTGAGGGAAGCACACCACGGTTCATTAGAGCCCCTACGAAGGACCACTAATAAATATCTTATTATATGAATTGCAGAAATAACACTACCAGGTTGGATAGGGAGGTACACACCTGCACAGACAACGGCCTCAATGAAGGACCATTGGTGTTATCAATATTTCCATTCGTTATGGGCTGTACACTAGAATTATGACTAGCAAGTCCATTGAGCTTGATACCATGGTGGTTCTCAGATGATTTATTGATAGCCAGAGAGGCTGGCATGTTTTCCAATGGATTTAAGGGCATGCAGTCAATATCCTGAATAAAGCAATTTGCCAAGTGAAGGTTTTGAATTCTAAAAATAAAGAACCAGAATAAAAAACGAAGAACCAGATCTGAAATTACCATAACAAATTCAACCCCGAGTTCAGGTTTATCAAACTGAACACGGCACTTTCTGTGATCAACTGTTAGTACACTTCCATCATGAATTTCTCTGGTCTTTGGATGAATCGCAATTACTTGTTGTCCAACAGATAGAGGTCTAGCCAGGTCCGTTGGAAGTCCTTCCTTAGCACCAAAACGAAGGTCAGCATAGTGATTCCTAACAGACTCCCTGTACTGGTTAAGCTTCTCCTTTTCTTCTTTCAAAAATTGTTGGGAAAACCTCCGCGGCTTCCCCAATGAACTGCACCAAAAGAGGAGGATACCGAGATAAACATTTAATAGCAGGAATGGTAAATATATTTAATTTCAATTATCTAAGTTAAATGAGATTCCATGGAGTTATCAAGAGCAGAAGGTGACAATGATACCTTCTTATCACCCCCCATTCAACACGGGTTAATCTTGGAATATGACCCAGCCCAACATAATCCAAATACTCAACAAACTCCCGTCTTGCAAACCATGGATAATCGATTGCACTATAAAACCACTCAAAGATGCACCATCTCTGTGCCTTGCGCCAAGACAGGCAATTTGCAAGCTTTTCCTGAATTTAGAAAGTGGTCATGCATAGTTTTGTAGCAATAAGCAATTCTCTAGTTTAAATTTTGGATAATATTTCACCTTAACATTGAGTATCCCATCAATAGATCTGCTTGATTCCACTTGTACATGTGGATTTGTATATTTATGGTTCGATGACTTTGGTAGATCCCTCTTCCGCCTATTCCTTGTTTTAGTGGAGAAAACACCCTCACTTTCACATGATACAAGTGGAGTTGATTTGTGTACATGCTCACCTTCTTTGTGGTAATCCTTACCTAAAATATAAGCCCAATGCTTACTCAAAATTCTATGATTTCAACAAAGTCCCACTTAAAGAACAGCACTTACCTCTGCGCATTGATTTAGTCACTTCTTCCGTATCCTGCAACAAGAATGGAAGAAAACACATTAAAATCAAAGACCAGCCAAATCACACATCTCGAAAGAGCATGACTCATGTGCAAATAAGAGCTCAAATTGTGCATCAAGAAAATAACACCGGTAAATGTATTGGTAGTTATACAAGTTGCAACATACATCTAATGTCATGACTTATTGGCCTACACTACAAGCCTAATAAAAACTTTGATACATGGATTAGAGTAAAAAATATGGTATGAATTCAATTTTGTATTAAAGCATTTTTATGTAGAAATAAAAGAGTCCCATAATCTGATCCGTGAATGAGACCATCAGGAATAAAGATTTACACCATTTCATCTCATCCTATATTCACTAGCTCTTTGTCAATTAAAGTAAAAAAAAGTCTGATTAAACAAATTTCACATACAGAACCAATGCATGCTTCATTTTTCGACAACTTGAATTGAAAATCAAAATATACTTTATGTTGTTCCATTTTAGGGTTATCCATCTGTTGGAAATGGAACCATGCGAAGATTAGAGAAAGGTCAAAGATTATGATGAAAACTCTTCTAACAGTGACATGAAAAAACATATGATTAATTCTTACGCAATATGGGGATGATTTTCTTTTCCGCACTCCACTGTCATCCTCTGCTTCAGGGACACTGCCAACATTTCTTCCTTTATCAGAACTATCACATTTATTAGTGGCGCCCTCATTAAAAGAATGTTTGCCTTTCCGTTTACCAATGTAAGTGTTTATGTCAGCGCCTCTATAATCTGGTCATATTAAAACACAAGAAGTCATCGATTTAGTTTATCAAGCATATATAAAGGCTTTGTGAAGTTAAGCCCATGTAGAACGTGATGTCGGTTATCACCAGAAAAATAAATGCAAAGACACGGAACTAGTAGTTTGGTTTACAGATAAATGACTGCTTTGAATGACTATCCTCTAATTACACGGTTTACAAGAGTTACAATTCAAGTGAGTGCAATCAAAATATTGAACTGGATTCAAATACATCATCAGCAATCATCCGGTGCCGGGCCCCTTACAGTAACATTCAGTGCATAAACAATTGATGAAACTGAGAATTGATGTAATAGATATCAGTACTTTACAAATGAATATAAAAGTAACACCATACCATTGTCGATGTAAGATTCTGGCATAGCTAAAGATAAATCAGCCAAGGTATTGAGGGCCTCGAGAACATCACTTTCATCTACATAAGAAAATCCAAACTGGTTAAAACCATAACATCAATACAGTAAAGTATAAAACCAAATGAGCCTCACAGACCGAACTCATATTAGAAGTATAGAGAAGAAGAAACTCTCAGGCAACTTCAAATTCCAGTTTTTAGAAGACTAGAGAAAAGTAATTTGGAACACCCCATCTCATTTCCGTTACATTGCCTATCAGGCCACTCAAAGAAACAAATTAAACTAAACACATTTCTTCAGACACTCTTCAAACACCAATTCAGACACGCATCAATTGTCGATTACTATATATAAGTCAACAACCCTGACAACACCATTAACAATAATATTCACACAATGAAATGATATAAATATGTCTGTGAAATTGAGTTGGAACCACAGTCATAACCCTAGGGTGCAACTACTCAAAAACTGTACAAAAAACAGCAATGCCAACATTTCTCATGCCTAAATGCTTCACTGACCATGTGACATTACATACCTTCATCAAACAATATCTTCTTGTTTCGCTTTTTTAGGCCTTTTGGAAGGAGTTGTTTGGGATTCTCCAATTTAAGCTTCTTGTTGACGAAACTTGATTTACGTTCCTCTGTGCCACTGTAGGCTTCTTTCATAGCATCAAGATAGAAATTTCCAGTTTCTGTGGTAGCCTTCTTTTCATAGAATCTTTTTTCCCACACCTGACTATCAACTATATCAAAGCATTCTCTGTCCCTAACTGTCCTCCCTCTTCCTAAATTATCCACGTCATGATCTTGTTCGTCTCTTACGCTACCCTGAAGCTGGGCACTTTTTATCCCTTGAGTGAATCGCTGTCACGAAGAGGCGATCATATATAACAGTCAACACACTGCTGATATACTGTCAAAAATAAAATAACATGAACAATGATTAAAACAGTTACCATCCTATTATTGTTAGCAACTGGTGAAGAGACATTTCTACTTTTCCTGTGTGACACTATGCTTGAATGAGTAACTCGAGGTGTCTTCTCTCTTTGGGAAGCCTTTGTCAGTGCCAACGCTATTTCATGAGCAACATGATCGTCAGCATCTATTTTTAACTTCTGATCTGGCATTCGAGAAACGTACTTGCCCCTGAGATCTTTGTCACTAGAATGTGCCACAGGAACACGCGGAGTCCGCTTTCCAACCACCCGAATCTCACCTGCTAAATGACCAAAAAATTATTAACAAAAGCGGTAAATTAGTACAAACTTTAAAGGTGAGAACAGAACCAAGCAAATACTTGACTCATATCACTGGATCGATCACCCGTTCTCTCCATAGCCGTACTAAAGTATGCAAGACACCTCTTACACACATGTATTAATCCACCGGCTGAAAGAAAATACAAGAAAAATTCAACAATTATCTGGCATTACCTGGAAGGTTGGCCTTCAACAACGACAAGCAGTCAGCGTTTGATCCAACAAACTGGGACGGTGAACGGTTCGTTAAGTTTTGATCAATATCTTTAAATGAATTGTTACGATACTTCCGTCGTCTTCGCTTCCGAGCTCTCTGGGGTGCTCCTCGATCTTGAGCTTCATTGCTTTCCTGCTCACTGTTGCTTTTTTCCTGTAACATTATCACCAATGTTACACTCTTCCCCCCAACTACCTAGACTCTAATTGACATCCAGTGACCAACACATTTTTTGTGTTTCCTCAAATGTCATACGATTTGCAAGTCAATGGATTGAAGACATTTGCATCCTTTCATGATAACCAAATGAGTGACAACTAAATCGAGAGCAATGATTGGAATGTCCAAGTTTTGTACTCAAATTAAATGTTCGGAAAAAGATTCAAATGTAAATCTCACCATAACACAGTAATGATCGGTCACCATGGCAACGAGTCCAGCAACAGAGGCTGTCCCCTCTGGAAGATTTAAGTATGCCTGAGAAAGAACATACATAAGTGATACAGTGAAATGAGGCCAAAACAAAAATAAGTATTAAAATAGTGAAAAGCTGAGTTCAGAAATGAATATGTGAATGATCGAAAAGGACCAAAGACTCATAGTTAAATAGTAAATTAAGAACATGCAGTGCCTATGCGAGGACTATTCTTTAAAAAATAATAATAGAAAACTCAATAGAAGAGTAATATTGTAAGATCACAACAAGCATTCTAACAAATCTGCAACTGGAAGAATCGGACTACTTTCGAAGATGGAAACTAGACATGGTTTTTAAAAAATATATATTATTCAATGATAAACTAAACGTCATCAAGCTTGCCAGATGGTGAAAAATTAAAGACAAAACTGATAGCATACCATATTCAATGAGTAAAGGGCCTCCACCATCTCCACCGATCTGCTATGTACAGCTGCAGCAACCTAAATTTACGAACAAAATTTGTACTCAAAAAAGTTACAGTGTCATAGAAATAAATTACCCAAGATTCAATTCGAGGATCATGATGTTAGTATAATATGATGAAAACTATTATAGTTCAACGATAAACATATTTTCAAATATACTCTATGGGTATAGCACACTAATAGATGGTTTCGCCACTCACAAAAAAGCAACATGAGACTGTTCAGGACTCTAAAAAGTAAAAACTAAAGAGATCACTTGTTACTCCAAATATATACCAACCTTTTTCCAGTTTGTCCCATACTTACGGTAGGCTTCATAGAACCGCTGAAGCTCTGAATTGCTCCACTGAGATCCCATCATATCTTCCAGCCTCCTCCTCTGAAAACCCCACCATTTGCACATAATTTTCAACAGTACTCCACTTATAAAATTTATAATTAGGGACTAAATACAGGATCACCATTACACCAAGTAACCTCACCTTCTGCTGGATTTTGACATCTTCATCATCCTTCTTTATGTTAGCGTAGTTCTTTGTGGGTGACTGTTTACTCGCCTTGCCAGTTTTCCTTAACGGAACCATGTGAAGATCTTACAGATTTCTAAAATAAATCAACCATTAGACGAGCTATATACTTTTTGCTCACGCAAAATAGTGAAAATAATGAAGTTCCTCATCAGTAATTGACAGGCAAAACAACTGTACTACAAATCAAAAGATAAAAAGTTGTATTTATCATATGGCATATAAAAAAGTTCCAAAAATCATTTGTGAACATTCCATATCATTTCACTAAATCAGTCTTGATTATCAGACAAGGGTTTCAAGCTGAAAAGAACATCATCAGGTCTTACACTGACTCACATTTCAAAGCACTACACTTACAACATTCAGGTTCTTTAAAAGATCTTTTTACAAGCTACTTTACAGCACAAGTCACTCAACAAAATAAGCAAACCACTTTTCCATGTCTTGGTTAGAAACAAAATTCTAAAGCTCCTCAACCCATCAACCCATATTTAATAAAAAAATACAATTAAATTCCAAGACAAACAACTGACTGACTAATCCACAAAATTCAAAAGCCAATAGCACATCAAACTCCCAACACAGCACCAAATTCCCCCAATTCAAATTTCAAAATCCGTCCAAAACATCACACGATCAAAAATCGAATCTCCAACACCGAACTCAAACAAATCCAAACGCGAACTCAAATCCACACCAAATCCCAACCCTAAAACACAAAATCAAAAAGATCCCATCAAAGTCGGAGTGTCGCTCACCACAAAGCGTGAAAATTGAGAGAGATTTCAATTCAGTCCAAAAAAAAAGCGAACTACTTCACATCCCCGAACGCGATAATCGCCAAGATCGTCTTCAGTGAAATCCGATGACGGAGCGAGAGACAGATGAAATTAAGAAAGCTGGAGGGGGGAACGCACGCAGCAAGTCATATACATACCGCGAAAAAACCTTCAACAACAAGTACAAAAAGCATCGACGACGGGGTCGATTTGTATTTATTGGAACTTTAGGTGTCGAATTTTAAATTGTTTGAGGGTTTTGATGACTGTCGGCTTATCCGCAGATTCAATCTGAGCCGTTCGATGGTGGGACGTTTTCGATCGTCTCACCATTGACCAGTCCGTATGTCAGTCAACTCGGCCAATTGAATAGGTAATGATGCATTAGAGAGAGAAGAAATTCCGGTCGAAAATACAAAATAAATTAAAAATAAATTTCGTTTGGTTGCGGAAAAAAGTGAGGAATTTTTTTTTAAGAAAAATAATTTTTTCGTGAGAAAGTTGTAAGGAAAATTTGATCTCATTTTGACTATTTTTTTTTACTTTTTTCCTTACAACTAAACACACATTTCATTTTCACTCAATTATTTTTAAAAATTTTTCCTTTATTCTTCTTTTTTCCTGTGACCAAACGGACCCTTAGAAAATAGTACATGATGTGTTATTTTTTTCTTCAAATTTATATAATTTTTTAACTAATTAAATCAATTTTAATAGAGTGAATGTGCAATTATTTATTGTCATACTTTTATGTTATTTAATCTTATATTATAATTTTTTGAACTTCCAAATATGTAGTAGTATATATGTGACATTTTGTATTGAATGGAGAATAATGAAAATGAGAAAATTAAGAAGAAATTTCCCCTATTTTCTCCCTCAATTCATTTGATCTCTACTTTCATCATCTTATTTCATGTTTACGGCAGTGGATCAAATAAAAAGAGGTGTTTAAAATAAAAAGTATAAAAAGATCATGTCCATTCATTTGATTCATCCTACGT
>JAWWMW010070680.1:0-14350 GCA_035048345.1 Echeveria elegans | reverse complement strand
GCTTTTGGTAAAATAAAATTTTAATGGGTGGTAATTGGTAAAAAATATTTTAATGGGTGATAATTGGTAATATCACACTTTACGGGTGGCTATTGGAAAAATGCATTTTTTACGGGTGATTTTCGGTAATAAATCCTATTTTTTTACCTAATCTCTACTCTTAATCCACAATTCATTTAAAATCAATCTATAATCCAACCAATCCATCCATTTTGCCACCTCTAGCTGAGATACTTTTGTTGTTGCCCAAGTTAAATATGATTTCATTGGGATTGTATGTGGATGTCCTGATTGAATTATTCGGAAGGGGAGACCTTACAAATTAAGATCTCTCAAGGCAAATATTCAAGGTCGACTTGGTATTTTCGTAATCAAGGTATCTTCCTATATGTAATGGAGGAGTCCAATCTGACGGTTATTTTTCTTTGTTGCTTCTTCTTTTCCAGTTTTGCCCTCACAGCTTTTTTTTATCTCTATCCTCAATCGACAACTCAACCGTTCATACTCTTTTCAATCCCCCACGCCTCCTCCAATCCAATTCTACCACATCAATTGATTAACTATAAATCTTACAAAACTAAATCAACTCCACGCCTCCTCCAATCCATTCAAATCTGATTTCATCCCACTTCCTAAATTTCCAAATCGACATTCAAGTATTCAAAAATCGACTCACCTCTCACCGCTCACTGCAGTTATGACTCCTAAGATGGCGACACCCCCTACCCGTGACCTTCGACCGCATCACCGATTCACTGCAGTCTGCACCATCTCAGTCGCACCACTTCTGCATCACAGCAGTCCGCACCATATATCAGCCGCACAGTCTTCGCATCACCCAGTCCATCTCAATTGCGCCTATGACCCGACAGTCGCACAAGTTGGACTGTGCAAACGAGTACTAATATGTTTGATGTGTATACAGTATACATATATTCATGCTACTCCAGGGAGTTGGTTTCAAAGACAATACTTCCAACCAACTCATTCAGTCCTGTTTCACCAATTATGTCCTCGTTAAACAGTGTTGTTTAGTGCCCACTGATGAGGATTAGCCGATGAGCATCTTGATATCTAAATATATCTAAATATGAGATTAGCTAGGATCATTCTTGAATCTTGAAAAACCGATTTCAGTAAAGCAGTAAATGAATTAAAATCTCGTTCACTCATGTTACGGTCACAAAATGTATAGAGTCGCTTGAAATTTTAATCAAGCGGCTGTGTTCATATCCATCCGCAAGTCATATGCGCAGAAAAAAAAAAGTATTTCTGTAAAACAATATTCCACCAGGTCAGGGTCAATCTGTTAATATTCTATAATTAAGGGCGCTTTTGTAATATCATGATACTTGTCTCCCCAATTTTGAAAATAAACAAATACCGCAATACAAATCTCGAAATTTCTCAAGATATTTTTCAGGAAGCCAAAAAAAAAATGAGCAGGCTATCATCAGAGAGAAGCCACCCGACCGCCAGAGATACCCGCCACCACGATAACTATCGCCGCCGTAGCCAGTATCCCATCCGAAGCATCAGTCCCGATAACCGCTACCGTAGCAACGGAATTCTCCGCCGTAGTCCCTCTTATTCGCCTCCACGTCGAAACCCTAGAAGAAGCCCCGAACGTAGAAACCCTAGATTAAGCCCTGACCGAAAACGAGATCGGAGTCCTGTATGCGGTGGTCGGCCTGATTCGCCTGATTATTCTGAGTATAGGAGGAGAAGTCCTAGGCAGCCGGAACGGCAACAATCTGGTAGAAATGGATATGGATCTGGACATCAGTTGGAGAAAAACTGGAATGGATATGATTATATGGACCGTGGGATTCAGAGTGGAGGGAAGTTTCCGGTGGATGAATCTGATGAGGAGTTGAAGGGATTGAATTATGAAGAGTATAGGAGAATGAAGCGGTTGAAGTTGAGGAAGAAGTTGGTGAGTTGCATATGGAGGATAACTCCGAGTCCACCGAGGAATGAGAATGAGGAGGATGATGAAGATGAATTCGAGGAAGCTGTAAAAGAAAAGGAGTCTAAGGATGAGGAAAAGATTAGTAAGGTGGAGGAGTCTGATTCAGATAGAGATAATGTGTCGGAGAGCGGGAGTGAGTCACAGTCTGAGTCTGATGATTCTACGGAGGTGAAGAGGAGGAAGAAGAAAAGTAAGAGTTCTAAGTCCAAGTGCAGGAAGAGACGCTACTCCAGTGATTCTGAGTCTGATTCGGAGGATGACAGCGATACTGATTCTGAAGAAGAACGCAGAAGAAGACGCAAGAAATCTAGTAAAAACAGCAGGCATCGCAAGAGTAGTAAGAGGAGTAGGAGTAAGAGTCGCAGTCGTAGCAAAAGGAAATATAGTGATTCCGATGCGAGTGATAGTGAAGAGAGTAATAAGGCTAAGAGGAAGAAGAAGGGTTCAGCTTCATGTTCTAAATTGAGGGAGTCTGAATCTGAGAGTGAGAGTTCAGATGGTGAAGATAGGTTGGAATTAAAAGAAAAGGCATCACTTGGAGGGAAGGTGGACGATGTGAAGAATAATGAAGTGAACAATGAAAATGCTGAAGAGATGTTTAAGTTCAAAGAAATGATTGAGGCACATAAGAAATCTGCTCTGGAAGATGATGCAGTTGTTGGGCCAATGCCGCTTCCAAAAGCTGAAGGTCATATTAGTTATGGAGGAGCTTTAAGGCCTGGAGAAGGTGATGCTATTGCACAGTATGTTCAGCAAGGGAAGCGTATTCCACGTAGAGGAGAAGTGGGCCTTTCTGCTGATGAAATCCAGAAGTTTGAGACTTTGGGCTATGTCATGAGTGGTAGTAGACATCAAAGGATGAATGCTATCCGTATCAGGAAGGAAAACCAGGTTTATAGTGCTGAGGATAAGCGGGCTCTGGCTATGTTCAATTATGAGGAGAAAGCGAAACGTGAGCACAAGGTTATGGCTGATCTGCAGCGTCTAGTTCAAAGGCACATTGGGGAGGATGTTGATCCCAATCACGATCCGTTTGCTGGAAAGAATTCCGAAGCTGCGGATGCATAAGGAGCTTGAGTAAGCTCATATTCTAACTTAATCTTATTGTTTTATGACGGCACTTCCATGTTTTCTCTTTGCGAAGACTATACTGTTGGTTAATTTAAATACAAACTTTATTTTTGTTAAACTAGCTTCCGGTTTCTTTTCGTTGCTTTCTGATGAAAGCTTAACTGATCAGCCTAGCCTTCTTGGATAATCTTGTGTATATTTGCATATCCTGTTTTGTTAATGCTAAGCTCTATCTATTGTTATCAATGACATGCTCTTCGTGGATTTATATTCAGATTTCTGGTGTATTTGAATATTGACAACAGTCTGCTGAACTATTTGAAGTTTCGTATTACTAGTTGATCTTCTCGTTGTGTAGCCTAATTTTTATTACAGAAGTATGGAGTTTGGACTAAGCAATTGGACATTATCGGATTCGGATGGTGCTAAACTTTAAGGCCCCGTTTGGTTGCAGGCGGGAAAAAGAAGAGGAAAAGAAATTTTTTGAGTGAAAATGAATATGTATGTTTGGTTGTAAGAAAAAAATGAAAAAAATAATCAAAATGAGATCAAATTTTCCTTACAACTTTCATGAGAATTTTTTCTTAAAAATTTTCTTTTCTTCATTTTTTTTCACAACCAAACGGAGTCCAAGTGAAAATTTCTGACCGAGTCATGCTGACTGTGTATTTATTAGAGTGCATAGTTTTGCTTTCCTGGTGGCTTGCTGATATCCATAGATCAGTAATGGACTTCGTGCGATGTCTTTCTTGAGTTGATATTTGCTCAAGCTACTGTGTTGTTGTGACCAATGTCTACTATTTGAAGTTAGGATAGTCAATTAATCGGCACATTGTAATTACCTTTTTATTACAATTCAGGCAACGATATGGCGGTTACTGGCTTTTGATAAAAAGACATCCAAAATGAAGGCTAGTGCAGGAATCGCAGGCAAAGGTCGTATTACCAACCTGGTTTGTTTCGCTACTCTAAAGAAATTGATCGCATTAGGGATCTGTTTGATGGAATCCTGCCTTCTACTTTATCCAATGTTGGAAAACCGCCATTATTGTTTTACGGCGACGTCAGGGTGGGTTTATTCAGCCAGCATGCGTTACTGATGTCATGACCATATCAACTGCGCCCTCACACAGGCCGAGTTGTAGGCAGACTGTGTCTACTACTGTCTATGAGACAAAAGCACATCAGCCTTTGAAAATACTTTTCAGCTACCAGTTCTCCATCACCTTGAATTTCTTGCTTAAAAACCATGTAGCTCGTTGTAGTTACAAGCACCATCATTAGTGCAATCCTCCGGCCTCATCTTTCATTTCAGAGCTGCTGCCCTGGAGTAAGCTCGTCTCCAATGCCTGCAGAACCCGAGCAAATAACTACTCAAAAATATCCATTTTTGCCAGAGCAGTTAAACACGAGCAACGTCGTCGTTTTCACAGATTTCTGGAGTCTTTTTCCTCCAAAGCTTCTCAGTTCTTACTGCTGCGTTCATCAATGGCGTTTGCGGTAATGATAATACTAGCGCCCTCCTTATCTTCTTTACTTCCTCCAACGCCACCTCATCATCTTCATCGTAACCTTCTTCTCCCATCAAACCACCACTTTCCAATCCTCCGGCCTCCTCAACGCCATGGCTCGGCGCTCAAAAGCAGTCCAGATAACAACAAGAATCTCTCTTCAAGATTTTTTGACGAGCAGGGCGTTGTTGATGACATGGCCGGATATCTCAACGACCTCTCACTCGAATATGACTCCGTTTGGGATACCAAGCCCTCCTGGTCTCCTCATCATTTAGGCTCTACTTTTAACATAACTGTTGAATTCGACTGAACTGAAATTTTAAGTTTGATTGGTCATTTTTAGGTGCCAACCATGGACGATAACATTGACGGGAGTATTAGTGACGGCAACCAGTTGGTTAGTTCTGCATTCACCTGAATCACCTCCGGTGACGATTGTTGTGCTGTTCCTCATATGTGCCTGGTGGTACATTTTCCTCTATTTATACCCCAAGGTTAAGTTTAAGTATATGTGTGGGCATTGCTGCTTGTTGATGTTTGTCTGTGTGATACACATAGACAGTTGTGTTGTTATGTGATGGATGTGGTGAATATGACATTGTATAATCCATCTTCTTCTTTGGTAAACTAAGGTTACTTTTGGTTTAGGCAAAACGAAAATTGCCTCTTGTTATATAGAGTTTTCCGTCTTTACTTTCCCTGATACTGTCACCTCGCTCCTAATACAGTCTTGCTCTTTCGCTGGCAGCTGCGCTTTTACCGAATATTGCCTCTTGTTCCCCCCTAGTCCGTGTTTTGATTCACTATTGTAGTGTTGTTCTCTGGGCGATTGTGTGAAAACAAGAAAAAATATCACGCAGCCTCAACTCAAGTGTCCAGTGGTACTTTTAAAAAAATCTTAGTAGAATGGCGATGTGTTAGCCCCTTGAGGACATGAACCTCTGACATGAAATCATTCCTAGTCGAATACAATTCTAGTCGTAGCCTGTTTCCTTTTCACTGAGGGCTGTTTTCTAATACAGCAATATTTATTCTCTTTGTAGCTCAGGCATATTCAGAGATGATTGCCGAAAGAAGAAGAAATGTGAAGAATGGCGTGGAAGATACCTATGGTTTGTGATGATGCTGCCCACGCCGTATGAACAAGCTGCCTCCATACTTTGTACTACTGGAGTTCATCCATCTATGGATTTGTGGAGTAATTCACTTTATCTGCTCAAGTAGGATTTTCATGATATGGTATTTTGGAAGCAACCGCACAGGCCTACACCAACTGCTTCATCAATTATGCCAAGCAACCAGATGCGACATTCTCAGGAAAATGCTATTTAGACTTTTCCTTTTGCAGCATGTAGTCAACCGAAATTTGTACAAGTGTCTAAGATAAAAGAAGGTTCGAAAATTTATAAAGATATACATATTATTCATCATATCATTTGCATAATGTGTTACAATAGGCAATCTCCAGAAACCACGTCCAGTGAAAAGGTGTACCCTCGCAGGCTCTTTTTTTATATAGGAGCCGGTCTAACTCTGGCTAATTTAGCTGCTGACAGATGCATTCATCGATCTTGAACCCAAACCTTCACAGTTCTGTCATTTTCCAACCCAGCAGAGGCAATTTTGTTTTCAGCAGGATGGCATGAGACAGATATGACTGTATCAGTATGTCCTTCGAGTTTCTGAACAATGTTTTTCGCCTGTATATCCCATATATAAACACAGTTGTCCTCAGACCCACTAATGATATACTTTCCATTTGTGACCGAGAATGTGGATGTTATGCAGTAGGTTCTATTTCTGTGGCCAACATAAACTTTCAAGAACTTCCCAGTAGCATAGTTCCACAGTTTCTGCATAGATTGAAGAAAAACCCGTATATTAATTACAACTTCAGAAAACGTGAATATCATCTGCATTACTCGGACAGCAATATTATGAGCCAGAAACCGAAGCTCGCACCCTCATGAATAAATAGTTGTTCTCTAATTCATAAGGCAGCCCGACCCCCGAGTAACAAAAAGTAGTGTATAGCTCCAAATACCAGAAGTTCACACTTCAAACCCTAATGGATGAATAGTTTTTCTCAAATTCTCGAGGCAGCCCCAAGTAACAAAAACTCAAAAAGTTGTGTCGGAAGTTCACACCCTAATGGATAGATAGTTGTTCTCAAATTCTCAAGGCAACCCCGAGTTACAAAAAATAGTGAACTGAATCTAAAGTTTTGATGTCACCAAAACACCTACATATTATGATCCCAAAAACTTTGGGGTTCAAAGCATCACAGACTGAAATAAGATTGTGCTAATCGTCACCAAAGTGTGGACTTTGTAAGAAAAATTCTATGTGATCCCATTGATCACTTTCTTAGAATGATTTCACACGGAAAATGGAAAAAAACATGGTTTCTCCACATTACTTTCTTAGACGCATTTTTCATAAGAGCCAAACACGCCATGGAGAACTCCATGAAGTATTTCCCGTCAGGTTTATACCTCAAAACGAAACCAAAATCATAACAAAAAATATATATATTTCAATCCTCACTAAATCCTGTGGCCACAAAACTAATTACTTTCACAGCGACTTGTAAAATAAAGTCCATTTGTACCACCTAAATGATTCAAGAAATCACATCCCAAGACTGAAAATGATCATCAAGAAACACTCATTCTAATATAACCTCTTGACAACATTAAATGGAAATCCAATCACACAACTTCAAATACTCCAAAAAGCTAAAACTTGCCACTCACCAGTAACACATACATCATACCATCATCAAAAATTCGAATTAAACACTCACCAATGTATCATCAAGAGTAGCAACAAGTATAAACTTCCCATTCGGCGAAAATCTGGCGAAAGAAACCGCAGGCGTCTTATCATCAATAAGCGTCATTAATTTAGCACCAGTAGCCACATCCCAAATCTTAACGGAACCATCATGACTCCCGGACACAATCAACGACCCATCTCTATTAAAATGCACGGCAGTAACAGGCATACTATGTGCCTCAATATTATGCAAACACTTTCCAGTCCTCACTTCCCAAACCCTAACACTCTCATCAAACGATCCGGACACAATCAAATTCGACTGAGGGTTGAAATTCACACAGAAAACAAATCCAGTATGTCCTCTCAATGTCTTAACGCAGTCGTAAGCTCGTGCGTCCCAAATACGTAGCGTGCAGTCGTCTGAAGCGGAGCAAATGTAGTGAGAATCTGATGACCAAGTGAGATCAGATACGCCTTCTGAATGGCCGACTAGACGCGCGATTAGGGTTAGGGTTTCGGTGTTCCATATGATTAGGGTTTTGTCAAGTGAAGCTGAAGCGATTAGCGACCCGTCGGTTGAGAATTTGACGCAGGAGACTGCGCGTGTGTGGCCTGTTAGGGTTTTGAGCTGGCGGTATGGCTTCGGTTGCGGTGGTGGCGCTCCGCCGCTATTCGACATTTCGCCGGCGATTACAGGTGCATCCTACAGCCCAAAACGAAGCCTTTTTTATATCAAAACAGATGAATAAGCAACGGCGCCGCATCGACGACAACCGAAGAGAAACGTGCACGTTTTGGACAAACTGACGGTCCAATGACGTCGTGGGGAGTGCAGCTGAGGCCCAATTAGGCAGCCCAGTGTGCTCAGACGACGGTGATTGTGTAAATCAATCAAACGGGAGAGAGATAGAGAGAGAGAGAAGGAGAGAGATGACTACGATACGGAAGTTCTGCTGCAACGATTTGCTTCGGTTCGCATCGGTGAATTTGGATCATCTGACGGAGACGGTAAGCGCTTCGTTTTAGTTTTGATACAGTTTGTAGTTTTGCTATTTTGAATTTTGGATTTGTGAAATTGCAGTTCAATATGTCATTCTACATGACGTATCTAGCAAGATGGCCGGACTATTTCCACGTTGCGGAGGCGCCTGGAAACAAAGTGATGGGATACAGTGAGTTATTCACTTGGTTATTTTCATTTGGTTTATTGCAAAGTTCTTTTTTGTGTACCTTTTGTTGAGTAGGATATGATGTGATGTTGGTGTGGTGGTCTGATGTGGTTTTAGTTATGGGGAAAGTTGAAGGTCATGGTGAGTCTTGGCATGGTCATGTTACGGCAGTCACTGTTGCTTCAGAGTATCGAAGACAGCAACTAGCTAAGAAGCTGATGAATATATTGGAGGAGATCAGTGATAAAATGTAGGTGACAACTTTATTCTTTCCCGTTTTAATTTACTCACGGAAAGATGATGGTCAATTTCATATTACAAATTATATTGATGTTGGTACAACCATCTCTAAATTTTTTGTTGTAATACACTATTGGAATCTGGCTAGTAGAAATTGTCAGAGCTAAGCATCTTAATAGTACGCCGGAGAAGAATGATTTTTTATCGTATCTAACAAGAAAAATAAGCACGTGTCTCCATGCCGCCTATGTTCTAGTTTCAAGCAGTTCTTGTTAGTATTTAAGGGGGAGTTCTTCATACTTAGTAGGTAAAGTTGGAGCCTGTTGTGTTGAATTTGAATATTTGTTCGTCAGTTCAGTACCTCCGAATTACTACATAAATTAAGTGCTTAACATAAGTTAAAAGTTCGATTTTTTTTTAAAATGAAAATAAACACTTGAGTTATTTTACTAAGGTTTTCAATTCAAATATTTTCTTTAGAACATTTAGTTCGTTATTTTATCCAAGACATCCAATGTACTTCCAATTGGTGATTGAATGAATAGCTGTAGTATTTCTATTACATGTGAAATCAGCACTTTGGAATTATGGGCTGAAATATCAGCATGTCAGAATGCTTGATGAATGATTTTAAATGATAGTTTCTTTGTTTTGCAGTGACAAAGCGTACTTTGTGGACCTATTTGTGAGAGCCTCTAACACCCCTGCGATCAAGATGTATGAAAAGGTATTTAACCGTGTACTTCACCCTAGTGTGTACGTTGACATGTGTGTTTGGTTATTCGCTATAGCGAAATCCCGGTTTTGTTTACTAAAGATGGATGGAAGAACAAAATAAAAGAATTTATCTTATGGATGTCTTTCGAAATAGTATATTTTTGTAAGATCCCTGTGCAACCTGCTGTTACTTTGATGTGTTCTGGTTTCTGATACCTTTTACCTTTAAATGTCCACAGCTCGGATACGTAGTCTATAGACGGGTTCTCCGTTACTATTCAGGGGAGGAAGATGGGTTGGGTAAGTCCGAAGAGGCGTAGACAACTGTGATCTTTCTACTTCTACAAGTAAATGCATCTTATTTTTATTTACATTTTTATCTGTAGATATGAGGAAAGCATTGTCACGGGATGTTGAGAAGAAATCCATCATCCCCCTCAAGCGACCGGTGACACCTGATGAACTGGAATATGATTGAGCAAGGTGCCTTCGCTTGTTTTGCTTCATTATCCCACATGCCCTTGTATTGTGAGCGATAACTAAGGGTGCTTAGATTATTAATCAATGTTGTTTAGTGTGCTAAAGTATTGCACAGCAAATACACTGTTTTTCTACCTAACATTATTTGACTGTTGTGAAGTGCTCAATTGTGAAGTGGTCAATAAATTATACACGACTGTGTCAGCGTAATCGGCTTCTGTCGTCTGAGGTAGCTATATCAATCCATCAGGGATACATAAATAGGAGATGCCTTGTGATGAGTTGGGAGCATCTTATGAAACGTATCTAGATTTCAGAGATTAAGGCTCCGTTTGGTTGCGGATAAAAAATAAGGAAAAGAAAATTAAAGAAAAATGATTTTTCTATGAGAAAGTTGTAAAGAAAATTTGATATTATTTTGTCTATTTTTTTCCTTACAACTAAACACACATTTCATTTTTACTCAATTTTTTTTATATTTCCTCTCCTTTTTCTCAGCAACCAAACGGAATCTAAAGTTAGAAACAAAAAGAACAGCCGGGAATATAGTCACTTGGCACCTGTTAGATTGGCATACCGAATATTTGTTTGCATCTTAAACTTACACATTTATCATTACAAAAGATACAGCTGCTTCACAAAGCAGTACATTGTTATCGATACTTCATCAGTCCAACTAGGGTGTACCGTGTACATACTATACAGCATTTAGGTCAGTAAGGCATATGGGCATTTAACAAAACCCAAGGGTTGAATAAACATTGAGCGAATTCCTGAGTCCAGACGCACAGCTCCTTTGCAATGTGTTTCTTGATGCAGCTATACATGAGCATGATCCTCTTAGATTGGGATGTTTCCCTCGAGGGCTCTTACTAGCATTTTTCATAAGTTCAGAAATTTCTATGCTGGAGGTCTTACGAGGGAGATCCACATAAGTCTACCTTTTCTAAAATCAGCCAAAACGCGAAATGCTGCTTGATGGGAGTCTCCATTGAATAGCTGTGATGCTAGCTTCTTCACATACCTGTGACACGGATTTATCATAAATGAATCATATGTTGAGCATGACATGTATGAACCCAGCGAACTGCTATGCAACAAAGTGACATCACTGGTAATCCTGAATACCATGTGCAGGTGAAGACTGATTATGATGGCTTAAATTTAGTGTAAAATACAACAACGAATTAGGATAATGAGAAAGTGTGTCGATGGAATATTATTTTGATGCCCTAGTCCCTCTACTTTGACACAAAAAATAAACGATGCACATATTAATACTTTTTTCACTTGGTAACTTATGTTGCCCGTTTCTAATAAGCTGGTGATCAACGCAAATGAGACTTGAAACGTACCTCTTAATAATAGTCCGTACTTTTACTCACACGCATTCTCATTCTCTCTTCAATTATTATTTTATTTTTTATATTTTTCAACATTTAATAACAATCAAATCAATCATTTTACTCAAATTTTCTCCCAAATACTCCATTTCTTCAGATCTACTTTACTCTCACATTTCTATCTCAGTATCCTAACCCAGATGTAACTATTAATATGCAACATAGATAGTATCTTCCATAAATTCATAATACTATATCATTTTGAAAATAGTTTTAATTGGTTCAAATGTGATTTGTGCCGTGGTGGAGGACATTAAAGCACTGTTCTTTTGCCTTTAGTTTCAATTTAGCTTAGCTCAATTCAATTGCTAAATATTATTTATAAAACTACGAATAACTTATGCAGTGTACTCACAATTAAAAAACTACTAATAACATAACAACAGAAATATAAATATAAATATTTTAATATTTGATATACATAATCAAAATATAATATCACATGAGTTATTCATTAGTGTCTGTGTATACAACATCTTCATTTTCGAGATTGTTTCCTCGATTTGTATCTCGCAACCGATTCACTTGTGTTTTTCGATGGTCATCAGAGAAAGATCAGAATCTCCAAAACACATTTACTAGTTCATGTGCTAGGATAGAGATTTAGTTGATTCATCCTAATAAAGTTGTGGAGCGTAAATATCACAAGTATGATATCGATTTAGCGTACATCTTCTGTTTGAGGCATGTTTTTACGAATCTTCCACCTCTTTTTCAAAACATCAAATGATCTTTCGATGATGGTTCGTAAAGATGAATGTCGATAATTAAACTTTTCATAAATTTCTGTAGGTGGATGACCATGTGTAAATGTCGGCATATGATAACGAATTTCTTTGTCTTTATGTGTGACTTGCATGTATGTGTAACCTTTTAGCTTAGCTTTCATGTAGAATTGCTTTAAAATTTTGGGCGTATTCTCTCACGTGGATCTCTTTATTTAGCACACATCTCCATCAATAAGAAGTTATGGGGCTGAACTGTGAACCTAACCCTGCAACAGTCTCTTGTCAACAGTCCAAATATATCCATTTGCGATTTGCCACACTTTTTTCAGCTTGTTTTATGAGTGCAAAAGTTGTAAAGATAATAAATCATTCATCTCAACTCATAAGTCATACATCTTCTCCATTTTCAATTTACAAGTGATATGAATTTCTATGTATCATTGAATAGTATACATAAATAAAACCAATGAATTATTTTTAAATTTTCAACTTTTAGTTTAGTTCAATTCAGCTCAAAAGAACATTCCATAACTTTCACACATTGTGAAAAATTGTAGAAAATAGTAATCATGAATTACTATTACTATCGTATCATGCATTTAAAAATATAAATGAGAGTTGATTTATTCTCAAATTTTTTATCCATGGTTTACGTCCAAGAATAGAAGGAAATCGTGCAAAAACACTGAGTTTAAGGTTAATAAAATCTAATACAAACTCACTCGTGTCCATCAATTGGTAACATCTCAAAGCTACACGACCATAAGTCCATAACCATGAAAACACTTCTACTACTCATGAACACAACTCAAAACTCAAAACGCTCAATTAAACCTCCTAAAAACTCATTACCATCCTCATTTATTACTTCCACGATTCCTAGACAAAACTAATAATCATCACCATCACCAACCCTAATCCCATCGACAATATAGACCCTTCAGCCGATCCCGAAGAATGACGTGGTGCAGGAGCAACTGCCGGTGTAGGAACATCAGGAGTAGCTGGACTTGGTTTGTTATCATCATCGTGCCTATTTTCATAAACTTGTATACTCAATGTAGCCTTCCCTTCACACTTTCCATCCAAACTACTAATGAAATAGAAATGTCCCGTACGAGGTAGTTTCACTTGGTCGTTGCCGCTTGTCCATTGATGCACCGGTGCTGTCAGGTTACATGTTTTGAAGTTGCGCGGACTTACTCGAATCACATTCTCCGTCTTGTTGTCATATTCAAATACTAAAATCACAAAAAAAAAACTATTATAATTACAAATCAATACGCAGTTAGATCAAAAACCTAATTTTAAGATGTAAAAATACTTTTCGGACGAATAATATTTCAAAGCACAGATTGGATTTCGATGTCTTTAGCATTTTTCTTATGTACATATAAATAATGAGCTGCCGGGATGAATAAGCTTTACCGAGCACATCGTCGACTTGGAAATGAATAGAGTTAGCTCATTGGGTGTAATTGACATTCTTGGAGCTGGACCAACCGTCGGACCCTCCAGCATGAAAGTAGCTGGCGGCGGAGAATGTCAGAAGAAGGGACAAAGTTATCAATAGAAAAAGACATGAAGGGGAAGCCATTGGTCACAAGTTCAAAAGTCGGAACGCAAAAATAACAGAGAAAATTGCCACACTTAGTAAGGATTATACTAACCGTTCCGTTTGGTTGCGGAAAAAAATGAAAATTTTTTTTAAAAGAAAAATGATTTTTCATGAGAAAGTTGTAAGAAAAATTTGATCTATGTTTGCCTGTTTTTTCATATTTTTTTCCTTACAAATAAATACACATTTTATTTTCACTCAAAATTTATCTTTATTTTTTCTTTTCTCTCATTTTTTTCTCCGCAGCCCTAAAAAGTAAAAAGTCAAAGATTTGATGTGAATATATAGAATTATTAATTAGTGGGTAATTAATGGCGGATTAGAAAAGTTTAGAGATTGGAAATTGAATTCCGGAAGAGGACAGGTTTTGATAAAAAGTGACCGTTTTATTTTGGACATCGATTTTTGGAATTCTCGCGCAATTGAGGAAATTAGTTATTAAACGGGCTGATGATACTCAGTCGATAAAAGATATTGACAAAATTATCCTTTGAATAAACCATTAGCTAGATAACTAAAAATAACCGCGTACTACACCTACACGTACGCACTCATAAAAAACTGACATTTAATTACAACCGCTCTGTTCTTTTGATATTAATTTAAAGTCAGTTCAGGTCAACTGATAAATATTCACTATTTTTAAAATTATTTTAA
>JAWWMW010070671.1:0-14350 GCA_035048345.1 Echeveria elegans | reverse complement strand
CACAAACCACACGAGCTCAGCCCGATCCATTAAAAATAAAAAATAAATAGTTTAAAATTACACAGACCACTCGATCCTGTTTAAATTTACATAGACTACACGGGCCCAATCCGGCCCATTAAAAATTATCTATATTATCTATCTATCTATCTATATATATAACAGAATAGTTGAACGGAAGCTCAAAATATGAACTACACATTTTGTCTTTATCTTTATGTTTTTTAATTTATTCTTATACAAACCATACGGGTTCAACCCGATCCATTAAAAATTAAAAATTAAAAGTTTAAAATTACACAGACCACACGGGCCCGTTTAAATTTACACAGACCACACGGGCTCAACCCGGCCCATTAAAAATTATCTATATTATCTATCTATATAAAAGAATAGGTGAACAGAAGCTCTATATATGAACTATCCATTTTGTCCATACCTTTAAGTTTTTTAATTTATTCTTACACAAATTACACGGGTCCATCCCGATCCATTAAAAATTAAAATTTAATAGTTTAAAATTAAAAGTTTAAAATTACACAGACCACACGGGCCCAACCCGATCCATTAAATATTAAAAATTTCATTTGATCGGATTTTAACCACACGGACCCAGCCCGACCCATTAAAAATTAAAATTTTATATTTTACACATACCACACGGATCCGTTTAAATTTTCAGAGAAGCACACGGGCCTAGCCCAGCACATTAAAAATTTAAATTTACACAGATCACACGGATCCGTTTAAATTTTCACATAACACAAGGGCCCAGTCCGGCCCATTAAAAATTAAAAGTTTTAAATTATACGGACTACACGGGCCCAAATTATTGATCGATCGAGTCCCGCTTGTATTTGACCTGTTCGATTGCACATTTGAAATGACGCATCCCTATCGGGACGACGGACAATACTTTAATTATAAGTATAATAATAGATTATTTATGAATATAAATGTTGTTATCTTATCGAGCGTATTGTAACACGAATGGAACCAATTTACTTCAAAATTGCAACTTTTTATTTGACAATTTAACAAGCTTAATCGCTTTAGTTACGTAACTAAAGCAAATATGGTCGGCCACTGAGACAGATGAGACCATTTTTAATCCAATAAATCTCAATATATTTTTTTTGCACTTAAGCATTGACCAAAGACACACCGGCAGCTGTCTTCAAATGTGATCTAGTTGATTGAAGAAATGTCTCATTTTGAGCGGACCATCTAGTTGAAATTCAACATTTTTCACGAAATCGGAGATTTTGGAGAACGAATCGAGATGTTTCCGGGGATGTTTGCGAGGAAGCCGGACAAGGCGGTGGCGATGAAGCAACTGAAAGAGCACGTTTTAGTGTTCGGAGTTTGGGTTGCGGTGATTCGATTGATTCCTTATGCGCTTCACTATTTTTCAACTGAGAAGGATGAGTTCAAGCTGGAGCCTTGAGCATCAATTTCGATCTTAAAGTTAAAGAGGGTAAATTTCAATTTTTATGTTGATTGTTAAAGTTTTGTTCTTTTTGGATTTTCTAGGTTTGGTTGTTGCTACAGTTTTTGACGAGTCTGAATCCTTAGTGGTTAATGTATTCAAGTCTTAAGAGATGGTTTTTGTAAATATCTGAGTTTTGATTGTCTAGTAGTTTAGGTTGTGTAAATTGTGGCATCTGGTTTTAGTTTCGGAGTTTGATGTGTTATTTGCACTGGAGATCGGTGTTATACATTTACTTCCGGCTTTTGTTTCTTTTCGTTTGGTGTACCGGTACTGGCAACGTGCCTTGGCCGTTAAGACTTTTTATTGTTATTTTTCCACCTCAAAAAATGGTTTCGTGAACCCAGCCTTTCATCCGTATGCAGGTTTATCATATTTTTGAAACATGCCTTTCATTCCCTGCTTGGCGCTGGTGTGTTCCCCCTTGCAGTTTCCCTTTTGCTGAGGATGAATCTCTCAAGCACTCTAGCGGCGCTATCACTGTTTCTTTCTTCACTGACTTGTTTAACAATTGTTAGCATTGTTTTGGAATAATCTAGAGTGATACGGTACTTGTGTGGATGATGGAATGTATGTTTTCACTACATACTGCCTGCCGTAGTCAGGCACTCAGGCTATGGAGTTACTGCTGTAGATGACCAGTCTGAATGTGTTGTTTGTTTTAGAGGAATTTGAAAATCTTTCAACTGCAAATTTGCCCAGTGTTGTTCATGATTTTGGTACCAAAGCTGTCTTTCCTTCATGAAATGCTGAGTGTTCTCAAGAAAGGACATGAATTCAGAGTTTGATTTGTGGGAATGTGTCTCGAAGAAAAGGCGTGAATAAAGGGGATTGGGTTTAGTTCCTTACCATGGAGGTCAGAGGTGCCTAAAAATGCTAAATTTAACAAGCCGAACCTTCAGGCATTATGCTAATTTCTCAAATTGGAATACTGTAGAAAAGGCGCCATACTTTCTGAGGATGGTTACTAAACTTGTTACTAACTGAAAGACTCATCAATTACATTTTCCAGATGAAACACGCATGTAATTTGTCTGTCGAAGTTTATAGCTAAGCATTAGTCAACAGCTTGGACGGCAAAGCAGCATGAATGACATGCCGTTGGGCTGGGTCTAAAGATTGTTTGGTGGTCAGAGCTGTACACTTGTTGTGAATGCAAAATCTGGCAGCTTAATATCAATCACTTTAAATTGTCGAAGGGATCAGCAGGCACATTGAGATCGAACCCCCCTTGTCCATCTCGTAGTTTTTTAGACGGGTAAGGATTTGCATTGTAGCTTGACGTTGCCCGTTTCTTGGAAGAGCAGCTGCTATCATCTACACTTCCAAAACCAGATGCCTTAGCAGCCCTCGAGGTTGACCCTGATATCATACAAGTTATTATATACACGATCAACTATCCAAACAAGACATCCTCATTCCTCATACCTCAACTGTTTAAAATGTTCACGATATTGGTAGCTAATTAATTTCAAATGTAAACAGACCAATAATTCGTCTTTAGTATGAAAAACTATTGAAAGAAGAATTGATCCAATTTGATAACTCAAAAAACTACAGACCGGTCATTAAAATACTGAGAAGGGAGAGAAAGTGAAGAGTGAAATCTTCATACTAGTGGCAAACTACGACTAATATGGTCATGGTATGTTCAAATAATAGCATTGGACAACAGCTGACACGCCTTATGCTTAAGCAGTATTAGGAAGCTTACCATTTGTATTGCAATATGGATCCTGAGGCGTATTAGTAGTAGCCACTTTGGTGCATGAGAAGAGCTCAGCAGCCCTTTCAATACCCTTTGAGCTGTACGGAGCTATATTATGAGTACCACCTTGGAGAGAACCTAGAAGGTCGTTCTCTATGCATTCATACCTGTGAGGAACAACAACAAAAGTATTGGAGAATCTACTGATTACATAAGTGAAATACACGGGAATCTTACATTTTCTTGCAAAGGTTATCCGTGATCGTAGATAGATTTATGACTCGCATTCTAGTATCCATAACTCTATCCTCAGAGTACTCGTCAAATGGTTCTTCCAAATATTTTGAGAGCTGCTCAACATTCTCCTCAAGCTGCTGCTGCTGGTCCTCAAACAAATTTTGTTTTATTTCACGCTCTTCCTTTGTCATCTCTTCGGAGAACAAGTCATCATCAAACATGAAATATGCAAACGGATACGAGAAGGAAAGGACCCTCCTTGACCTGAAAAGCCTATAAAGCCCATTCGTCACCCAACTGAAATCTCTAAGAGTTGATTCTTTCTCTTCAGAAATTGACACCTTCATCCTTATACTGTCTTTAAGTTTACTCTCCTGCTTGAAAGAATCTGTATGAGCTTTATAGCGATTATGGTAATGCATGTATCGGTTAAGATCCCGTTTAGCACGTTCAGCCTTCTTTTGTGCATCTTCTTTGTACCGACCACAACTGTGGTTAGCAATAGATGACCATGTATGCTCACGGCCAGTAGCTCCACCACAAAGCCAGCTAGAACAGAAAACAGACTTCAGTCGGGCACCAAGGAAGCAGAAAGAAGTAAACAGATGCTGAATATAAAATGTGAAATCAAGCATCACTCAATCCTATAATAATCACACATCACTCTATACACTTGATGAGCAACTTTATCAATAAAACCTATGTAGCAGAGAAGATTTCATACCAAAATGACTGCCCACAAACACAGCTCACAAGGTTGCATCCACCATTTTTCTCGACAGGTTTGTGACACTTTGGACAAGGTTTGGTATGAACAGTCATCCAGTTCACAGTTTCTGACTCATCTCGACATTTCTTGGTCCAAAGCTCCCACATAAGACACGAACAAGGAGAATGTACCTCAGACAGGCAACTGAAACAGAACTGCGAGCCACAAGAACACTCTACCTCGCAGAATTGATCTTCTTCAACGCGTATAGCATTCCCACAATGTGGAACACTTGGACACCATTTTACCATCTTGTTGTCCTCAATATACGACTCAAGTAAAAACCGCTCGAATTTCTCTGCTAGTTCTGGTTTCCTTTTTCTTACCAAATATATAACAACCGATTCATCGCAAATCGCGTTACATTTTTCTGCCATGCACTTTATACGTTTGCTTTGTCCTTCGTTTATCTTCACAATGAAGTGTTCTGTCCAGCCTGACATATATGCAAATGCAATCATTAAGCAAGTTAATTCAATTATTACAGTGGGGGAAAATAATTCTACAATAAAAAGTGCAAATAAATCTTCATCAGACATCACGCAGCGCAATCGGTTCAAAGCTGCCACCATTTGATACACAATATGACGCTTTGACGAAACTAAATGACTGCCCAATTATCACCATTATAGAAATAGGGATGGTAAACACTTACAGTCATTACAAAAGCAATGTCCACAATCCATTGTCGACACAAAGTCACCCGGTATATCATCCTCCATGCATATATAACAGCTCACTGTAGAGGAAGGTGAAGATTTGGAATCCTGGTTTTCTGTAATAGTCACCCCGGCTTGTGAAAACAAGCATGTTCGCCCCCTTTCTACATACACAGCAATCAACTTGTGAACATCCCAACGAAAATGTATCAACAACGTCCTCGCTTGATTTTCCTTCAACTGAAGAAGATCAATCACTCTCTGCAAATCATCCCTCTACACAATAAAAAGTAATGAGCACAAAACAGTATAACTAATCTTCCAGGGCATAGGAAATGTGTAAAAATGCCTTCACCTGTGCTTCCAGCAATGACTCTTTTGTGATAACCTGGATCCACAAAAGCCATCAAAACAAGAAAACTGGCTCTCTACCCATTCCAAAAATCAACAGCAAAGATAACACACCAGCACAAAAATGCCTTCAAATCCTAACACTACGAAATATCAAATGCATCCTAACACTACACCAATTCCACAAAATAATTAAATCGACACATTTCATCATCAGTAGTTAATCAAACACATAAACTTAGGCGCACACGTCAAAACCCTAGAATACACAAAATCCGCAAACAACATCACCAGATCAAAGGGCTAATCATTCAAACAAAATCCAATCGCTACCTTAGCCTCCATAGACATCAAAAAACCTCACTCAGGCACAGATAAAATCCATCAACCGCACAAACAAAAAAAGACAAAACCACAATATCAAAATCAAACCCAACAACAAAAACAACCTTACACGACGGAGCACGCAACGGCGCCCACTGGACCTCCACATCATCATTATCCAATCCATCTAAAGAATCTCGATCCGAATAATAATAATAATCAACTTCACTACTCGATTCAGTTCCCATCGCTCAACCAATCCACTCAACGCTTAGCGGTTTCTCAAGATGGCAATCGTACGAAAGAAGTTATAGATCGGAATTTGAACGTGGCTCAAATTACGATGCTAATCGCGCAACCGCCGGCGAGTTCGCCGCCGAACGAGACTGAGAGAATAATAAAAAGTTCAGATAAAGAAAAAATAAATAATCGAAAAGTTAAAATAAGATTCTACGGTTTCGGTATTTATATGATTTTAAAGTTTTGTTTGTGGAAAAAAAAAGTTAGAAAAAGATAATTAAAAAAGATAATTTTTTTATGAGAAAATTTTTAAAAAAATTGATCTCATTTTATTTATTTATTTATTTTTTTCGTTATAATCAAATACACACATTTCATTTTTACTCAAAATTTTCTTTTAATTTTTTTTCTTTTTTTCTCTGCAACCAAACGGAACGTAAGAGGATTATTTGTGATCCAATGTTGATTTGACACATAATTGAACAACTCAAAGAATTGAATTAAATTGAATTGAACTAATTGAATTGAATTGAACTAATTAAATTAAATTAAAATTAAAGTCAAAAAGAATAGAATCGATGAATCGTTTACGTACGTACTAACATCGATCAATATCACTTACATGATTACCTCGCACTAGAATCAAAATCAAAATCGGAAGATTGGTTTTGAAAATTCAATCCTCACGAGTCACGATCAGTTTTAAATAGGCGACCGACCCGCAAATCCTTCACTATCTCTCCCCGCCGTTTAGATCGCTCTACTTAATCTATATGGCTAAATCCACATATCATCGCAATTTGAAGTTTTAATGTAACCCTTTGATTTTAGCTTTGTACTATTGATTATGTTTGTTTAATGTTTTGCTTAGGTGAAACTGAGATTTTCTCATGAGCTTATTATAGTGGAAAGCTTTTGTCTATCGTAGAATAACAATGCGCGTTTGATTGTTTTAATAGTCATTTTTGAGGTTGTTGATTCTTCAAGAAGTAGTTAGTTTTTTATGAAAACGATGTTGTTTGTACTGCTGTGCGGCGCTATGAAAAACTTCAATTGTGACATGATACATGTTTAACAGTTTTAAGTTATATTCATTCAACATTTGACTTTAATGGTTTTATTTCATGTTTTTTTTCTTTCTCTTCTTTTCTTTTTTCCTTTAATGCTTCTTGCTTGGGCTTTCATTTTCTCTGTTTTTTTCCCATCAAGTTCTTGCTGGGATTTCTTAAACTAGGTGACAGCTAGTCCTGACAGACGGACTCGGTTGACTGATTTATGTCCGGTGAGATGTGGGTCTTTTTGATGGTTGCGGTTGATTGCTCAGGCACTCCAACAACTCGCGATATGTCAAAGAGTATGGTCGCAATAACAATATTTGAATCTAAAGACTTGCACATCAAATGGATAGATATCTAAACTTATTTATGTCAAAAGATTGGCTGCATATATGATCTCAAACTTTGCAATCTTAATGGTTGATTTAGGTCGGAATTTGTGGACTCAGTAACTTCACAAAGAGGATGCCTAGGAATATGAGAGGCAGCCGCCGAGCCGTGGTTGGTGGTTTTTTAATAGGATAGATATGAATGTTACCGTCTTAATTTCATTTTTTAAATTAAGGACTTTTTTGGTGTGTTATTTTATTTTAGATTGTAAAGATTCCTTTCTTTAACTCGGAGCGTATCCTCATTATACTTAGAATCTGTTTGGTTTCGAGAAAAAAAAAAGAGAAAAGAAAATTTTTGAGTGAAAATGAAACTATATGTTTGGTTGTAAAGAAAAAAAATACAAAAAATAGGCAAATTGAAATCAATTTTTTCTTACAACTTTCTCATGAAAAAATATTTTTCTTTAAATTTTCTTTTTCTCACTTTTTCCGTCAACTAATAGGAGCCTTAGGATAACAATATGAGCACACATCAGATTATTTGAGCAGAAAACATGGAACACTCAGTTGACTCAATGTTGGTGATATTAGTTAATAGTTGCACAATTTTGTACCTCTCATATCAGCACTTGTCCTCAACTCAAAAGATATTCCTGCTTGCTTGCTTGCTTGCTGGTATAATGACATTTGCAATGCTGCAGCTCAAGTAGTTCAACCGCTATAAAGTTTCAACAATCTCCGGTACGCGGTTTAGTATCTCATCCATATGCTCAGGAAATTCATACTTTGCTCGATTCGTCTTCCCTCCCACTACCACCGTTGTCCCATCTTGAAGTGCCCAAATCTTCACCCCAAAAACGCATACTCTTAGCCTCGGATATAAAAAAAAAGAGACTGATGATTCGAAGAAAAAAGAAAGTGCTTACTTGAGCGTGAGACAGATAACTTATGCAAGTGGTGAGCATCAGCGCACCAAAGCCAGCGTAGACTACAGGCACACCCGGATCAGTCTGAAGGCATATAGAAATAGTTTTAGCACTAGATTTTCGGTAATTTAACTAAGGAGAATGGTAAGGTAATGTTACCTTTAAATCGAGGCCAGTGCTACCTATGGCGTCAAGAATTACAATCTTGTTACCACCAACCTCAATAGGAAGCTTGGAGCTCGGCCTTCTGACTCCTACAAATTTTCCTTCCTGATCGTAGATTATGATCGATTGAAGATCTCGAGCAAGCATTGAACTAAGGTTCAAAGCACCGGGAGGACAAAGAGTCACATGGACACAAGAAATGTATTTACAAGGTCATGATCGACATGAGATAGATACTTACATTCCCTTGACGTTAGGGGAGTTTATGTCTCCGACCGGTAAAAATGTTCCGTAAAGCTTTTTGTCTCCATTGATTTGTAGAGGAGCCATAGCCAAGTTGAATGGACCTTCGCCGTCTTTGAGAATCTGCAACGCTGACAAGCTCCAATCCGTTTGGTAAATTGTGATCCCACCGTACCTCAATGGATCATTTACACTGATCGTTTTCCGCAAGACTTCCTTTCCGTTGATATCGTTCAGTGAAATATCAGAGTGAAATTGTGAAACCTGAATGACAAGAAAATGAGACAATGAAATGGAGCTGCTTAACGAACTATGTCAATGTGGAAACAAGCACGCCGGAAAGGAATATTACCTCTCCACTATCGTAAAAATCCATGAAGAATCGATTGACATGAACTTCAGTATTGAAAGCATCAGATGGAGTTGAGAGAAAGCCAGTAGGCCCGAGCACATCACCTATGACGAAGTTCAACCCTTGCGGAACCGTCACCGAGCCCTTGAAACTACCAGCCGCGCTCAGAGTTGCACCACTCATAATGAGTAGCATTGCTAAATGGACGCCTATAGGAGCAAATCGACCCGCTAAGCCTCTGAAGGCATACAAGCAAGGCCCTTTAACGTACACCTACAAGCAATGAAGCAGTAATCAGATAAGTTAGAAACAACGAAGAGCACGAGGGAAAAAATGTAACTTGACGAAGCAAGAGCAAAGACAGATGTACCTCATAACCGGAGCCCATAAGGATAACACCCAAATCTTTAATGGAGGCTTTAGGAAGGGAGTCTGAATAGTCCTGCTTGCGTATAGCTTCAGCCGATTGCACAAAGTTCCATCTACATATCCCAAATCGAAGCCCATTTCAAGAATCACCTTCCAAACTCCACAACAAGAAAAGAGAGACGTTCAAGTGCAAAAAAATCAAACCTTTTTGCAACCTTAACCAAAGGTATTTGCGTAGTGTAAGTGCAAGCCATAAGAGATGCGGCAAGAAGCACAAGTAATCCTAAGAAAACCGGTGATGTGAACATATGGTCGAAACCTAAGGCTAATATCCATCTCCATGTTATAAACCCAAGCACCGGATTTTCCTCCGGAAACTGATCAAAGTAATGCTCCGGCTTCTCCCCTTGATCAATAAAAGTCCCTGCAAAAAGGGTACAAAAATCATTTAAATCATTTCACCTTGCTCGAATTTCATCAACATACAGCAAGAACACGGAGAATTGCGCCTATATGAAGTACTGAGTGACTTACCTAAAGCCATGAGAGCAGCAATAGAGAACATTTCTCCAATGGCAAGAGGCAAATTTGATAGCAAAGACAACACCCTCCTGGGGATTAGCTTCAGCTTCACCAGTACAGCAGGAGGAGGATTCATCTGCTTCTGCCGCTGCTGGTCTTCTGAGGGTGGAATTTCGGACAGAGACGGAGCCTTATCGAAAAGGATGATCTTCTTGGACACATTTGGTTCTTGCTCCTGTGTGGATTTGAGCTTACTGCGACATGGAGAAGATGAAAACCGCTGTCTGAAATCAACGAGGGAATGGCAGCGGAGGAAGGGGTGGAAGGAGTTGAGGTGGAGGAAGGATTGGGAAGGGTTTAAGGTTGTCGTGGGATGGGCAGTTACAGAGTAGAACATTGTTGGTTGAAAATGTAAGATGTTAATCAACTCTTTGGAGGCATTTCTGTGTTTTTTGTGTTTCAGATAACGTTCGTCTTCAATTCAGGAAATCAATGGCTACGATTCATTCTGTTTTATAGATATTTGTCGATTAGAATTTGAAGCTCATTCTGAATGTTTCAACAAGTGAAAAAAAATATTAAGCTTTGATCTGTGTATATCTTGGCTGAGAAGCTACTTGGATAGTTGTTCAATGTCTGCTGCGACTTCAGCGATTTTGGTGTCTTTTGAAGCCTTTGCTGATGATGCAATGCTAGCCACGTCGAGGTCCAATGCTATTTTCTTGACGCGTCCTTCAAGCATCTGGTTTCCAAAGGGAAGTTCATTATTTGAGTTGCAGGAGATAAAATTTATTGAAGTTGGTGGGCAATATGTTTAGAGAAGTATGTGGCTTACTAGCGAGCCGATAGCAACTAGTGCTCTGTATTTTGAATCAACATCCACCTTTTCATCTTCTGCCATCTGTTTGTACCGCAAGTAAAAATACACAATATGTTCACTTGGCCAGAAACGGAAGGATACTACAGAGGGTTGCTCACTTGAATCAAATCTGAAAACATACCTCGAGGGTAGCAGAGAGGACTTGATTTTGGCCGTCTTCGTCATTCTTTTCTATTAAGAGCACGGCATAGCTGCAAATCAATATATGTTAGCTAGTTAATCACATGAAGCCATGCAATGAATCATTTAAAGCGAGACATTATATCACTCATACACTCACTTGAGTAACAAGGTTGAAAAGGACAACTGGATGTTTTTGTTCGAGGTAGAGTAGCACCTGGCATACGCATCGATGATCTGCAATGCAGGAAACCACAACACATGTTATCACTTGGAACTGACAAGAGTAGAAAAAATGCTACGAATAGACTAAACTAGAGGGAATGACAAATACGATAAATGTTGTAAAAGGTCCGCTGAATTGAACTTTCAGGCGAAAGGACTTGACTCTAAGTCAGCCTAAATGAAAGTTATTATAAACAATAATTAAGTATAGGGCATCATGTACCTCACTGTAGTGCTTTAGCAACCAATTGTGGAAATTTGAGTCCTTGAAGAGATTAACCAATGCACGTAGAGTTGTCAAAAGATTGGCAGGTGAAGCAGGAGGCGATGTGGCTTTCTTTATCAGGTGCATAAGCCATTCTGCAATGTCATCAAGAAACAATTTTAAGCAACGAGGGATATCAAATTACTGCAACGAAAAATCTGCAGTAAAAATTATATGCAACAGATGACAGAACGATGATAATATTACCATTATCATTTTTAAGATGCCTATATAATACAGAAGCTCCATTCAGGTGTAGAATCGTCAACCTTAATACATCAATAACTGCAAGAGAATGTGAAAAACGAAAGTAAGATCATTTTGTATACTAACCTTTGAAAATTTTGCAATATAAGACAAATTTCTTAACAAGGTAAAACATATAACAAAGAAATAAAGACATTACTTGGTTAGCATGCTCACAATGAAACAAAGTTGCTATTACTTACAATACTGTTGTAATAAAAATTACAATGTTAAGCTAAAATCTAAAAGATCTCAACCTGGGAAGACTGTGGCAGCAGGCCATGATTTCAAAATCTTGATCAACAAAGTAATGTCAGCGTCAGCGAATTTGGTCGAGTGATAGTGAGATGTATCCTTCAAGGTCTTCATTATGCCATTTATTCTAGCAATTTCAAGCTCCGTTAGCGACAATGTTTTCGTCGTCTGGTGAAGATTTCAATGCAAATGACAGTCAACATTCCAAAAGGAAATTCAAGTGAAATATAAAAAATAAAGGGTTGGAGAGAAGCATAAATGTTAGCAAACCCGTATGAAACCATAAATTCTTAGGCAATGGAATCCGCAGTTTGAGACTTGGCACACCCAAGTTCACAACATGCTAAAAATACACAAATATTATAGCATTGAACTTGTTGAGGAGCATACCTCGTCAGCTAGAAAAGAATCATTGAACTGCAGAATCTTTGTATGAATCCCATCAAACTGAGCAGCATCACAGACGAGCATTCCTTTCTAAAAGTAAGAAGTCGAGAAGAAAAAAACAGGATTTTGACTCAGCATAATTAAAAAGAACAAAATAGCTACACCAAAAATCAGGTGGCAAAAAAATTATTCTGAGGCCCAACGAAAGGTACGCATATGCATGCCAATTATCTTTTTCAAACTTCTGAGTTTCCTTGCCTAGAAGTTCCATTCAGGCTTCACAGTTGTAACTAATTCATCAATATTCTTGAGATACCCATAAATATACGGATAGTACCTTGGGAATGTGCTTGTAGATAGGTTTTGAAGGACTCTTAGCTGCCATCAGCATAAAACAAGAGGACTTTATGGTTTAGACTTTACTGAAAGTTCAGGAATTCATGTTCTACACTTGTAAATAATATGAAAACCATAAACAGATAGATCAGTTTGTACCTGAATTCCTGGATGCTTCTCCAGGCACATAGGCGCCAGCTAAAGAAGAAAAAAATATACTTTAACAAAACCACTAGCCAAATCAAGATAGGAAGTGCTGATAAGATGTTAGTCTTACAGCCAGTATAAGGATCACGGAATGTAGTGTTGAGAGTAAAATCTCGTTGCCCAGAGTTTTGAAGAATAAAGTTTACAATCTGCTGACGGTAGGAAAGGGGGAGACTTTCATTGAGAAGCCACTTACCAGCTGTGTCATAGGGATTGTCTGAGAATTGAAAGTTTCATTAACAAATTCAATATTGAATATTTATACTAGATTACTAGTGGAATTAAAATACAGCTATATAAATCTAAAATAATGCTCCCTGATAAACTGGTAAATGAATGGCATTAGCCACAAGATGAACAAAAGAAGAGCTTATGCATTACTGGGTTAATTAAGTAGCCCCAAATGTGGGGTGCAGGTGGATACTTTATTAAAGGGCAGGATGTGGCAGATTGAATACGATATTCTGAAATTTAATAGTATTGTGTTACAGAAATCAGAGAACCACACATACCTGAACGGTTATATGGTAACTTTCGCACTGGCTCCCCATCTCCAATGTCAACATCAAACACTGAAATATAAAGATGAGATATCATAAAACCTGCGCAGAGAAAATCCATCCAGTGCATTGAATTAGAAAAGAAGTGCGACTCTGACCAAAGTCGTATTCAACTCCATGTAGCATAGGGCGTTTCATGCCGTCATCTGGTCCATCTATAACTTCTCCAATCTATATGACAAGGAACAATGAATCATCATTAATTACACAAGACAAAAAATGCGCCAAAGCTGAAAGATTAAAAGAAGTATAAAACAGTTATTCATGAATCTTCAGATATTTTTATAACATAAATATGTGTCAAAACTAACAAACGTTAAAAAATAGTATAAACCTGTGAAAATCAAGAACTTACAAGACATATTTAAATGATTTAGGTCACACATAATTTATTAATATCCAGTTGTTTCATATCATATTCCATCTTCGCCGAGATAATTCTCTCAATAAATGCTCAAACGTTCTGCAGCTACATCCTTACTCCGTAAAAACGATCTAGACTTTTTTATATAAAATATCAAAACTGCGGTGGCAGCAAACTTTATTTTTTCCGTATGCCAGCAGATTATCACAAGGAAATTAATATTGTCGATCAAAATATAAAAGCTAAAACGAAAGGGAGAATTAAGACACTAGATGATACGAAAAAGATATAAGCACAAAAATAAAATTATACTTTTATCCCAAATGTGCTCCCTCGCATTCCAAGCATAAGCAATACCATTGTCCCCTTCTCTAACAACTTTTGTCTGGCCATCAGTAGTTCCTTAAGAAATGCAACACGGCATGAAAAAGGGAAAAACCATCAAGGCCTATCTTACATCCATGTGAATAAACAATGATCATGAGAACTGGATAAAAATTGTTGTATTTTCAAAATGAATCGGTATTTAGTTCGATGCACCAGAAACTGTAAGACTTTGTGGCATTTCAATTCAGATAAGAAAGATAAATGGGCTTGTTAGAGCTAAAAATATAATGTACTGGCGAACATGGTTTCAACTCACGCAAAAAAAAAAAAATTACACCAGGTCATCACAAAATGAGCAATAAAGACGAAGTGTATCAAACCTGGTATTTGTAATGAGTCCAAGCCAGGTAATTCTTCCAGTTTCAAACCTCCAACCC
>JAWWMW010070670.1:0-24433 GCA_035048345.1 Echeveria elegans | reverse complement strand
ACTAGCAATACAATTGGCTGGTTGTGTAACAGGGTATGAACGCAAACGGCAGCGTTTTGTACATATGACAGATTGGAATAATGTACTAGAGATACATTTATTACAAAGTACTACTATAAACTACGTGACTTAATAGTGGTGTAAATTGTAATGTAATGTAAAAACACACGCACATATGCAGCTGATCAGAGACGGACAGAAAGACAGATGACATAGTGCATGCAGTATCAACACAGCAATCAGCAACCGGCAACCAACAACTAGCTAACCTATCTAGCTCTAGCTACCTAGCTTTTTCTGTCACTGAAACTTATGATGATGAAAATAGGGCTTCGTTTTAAAATAATATAAGTAGGAGTTATAGAGAGAAGCTAGGGTTTTCTTTTTAATTAGTGTAGTTTGAAATTAATTTTATATATGTAGCATGTTGAGAACTAAGAAGAGATTCAAGAGAAAGCAGCTAGGACTGCTTGCTATATATACTGTGTTTTATCTATCTGACCGCTAGCACGAAACCGCTATGGTTTCTTCTACAGGCTATTCTGCATCGTCCGTTATTGGTATTGGATGATGGCTGGTAGGTAGGGCTGATCTGAATCTTTTTCTGCAACGATGCCTGCCTTTGCTTTCAGCTGCTTCATCCTAATTAAGTCCTTACTCAGTGTCATCGGATTATTAATGTCAACTATGATGTCATTATATTATTAACTTTAATTTGTTTCTTATGGGCTTATATTATATATTCATTAATGTGATTAACTTAAAAAGACAAACATAAGCTAGCAATGAGTAAACTCTACAGGAACTCCATGATACATACATATGCTTTAACCTAATCAGCTAAAATCACTGTATGAGAGTGTGTCAAGGCGCTGCATAAATCTCGCCACACATTTGATGGATATTCTAACCTTATCAACTACTTGGATGACTTGCACTCAAACAAGGCACTTTTGTTTTGCTTAAATTTTCTCAAAAAGAGATGCTTATAAATATGAGTAACATAATTTTTGTTCGAGGGATACTAACCCATAAGTGAACGAACATGTGTGATTAAATATGCGTCTAACCTCTACTTTGCCACTAAATGATGCGATATTTACCAAGAAAGTAAAACCAGAACTACTCATCACAAACATAATATATATGTATGGAATGACTAGAGTTACCCAATCGAAGGCAAGAAGCTCTCAGCAAAGGCATTAGCTTCCAGTCCCCATGGGAGATCTGAGGAGTAAACATTAAGCAGATATGTTTTCCGAACGAAAAAGAAGCCTCAAAGGCCATGTTTTCCCACAGCTTTATTGAGCTTCTAGTAATGTTTGATCTACTTCAAAACCCCTAGAAACTAGAGATAATTGAAGATGGAAATACAACCCCACTGATCAGACCACCAGAAAAGAAGTTCAAGAAAGCTGTGGAAGAGCATGACGGGACTCGATGATCTCCTTCAATCAACAATCTAAGATAGTGATATAAGAAAAAGAAAAACGTAAGAAATTACAAACTGATCGAGAGAGAGAGAGAGAGAGAGGAATAGATATGAGAATCATGAGCTTGATATAGCTAGTAGAGAAGTATTACTATTGTTTATGGTAACTAGGAGCTGGATGTATAGAATGATAGATGGACCACACTCTAAGCCAGCAGGCTAGATGCGCCCAATGAATGCTTCTCAGCGGAAGCAGCAACTATAAATGCATAAATATATAGCTAGAGAGGGAGGGGGGATAGATCACGATCAGGATCTAGTAGCTACCAATCTAGAAGGATTACTGAAGTTTCTGAGTTTAAGATGAGAGTGTAGTAGCTAGAGGAAGGTTTTATATCAAACTCCAGCCACACCACAGACCACACCACTAACTTGTTGGGTAACAATTTCTATACCAACAAAGTGGGATATCTTTTAGTCACAAGACAAGTACTTTTTTTTACCAATACCCTCACGTAACTCGGTCCTTCTTATCCTCGCTGCGTTCAGTCCCGGGCCTATCTGATTTGAAACGTCAATTTTATTCGACCACAAAAGCTCACTTACAAGTTCAAATTTAATTACCACTGCTCTTTATTGAGAGTGTACGTCGTATAGATACTACAGATCTGTGCTTTCCCCCCCTTCATTAGTTACTTACCATGTTTTTTTCTCGTGCGACGACGGGAAGCACGAAATGACAGATATACTTGTATAGTGTACATGTGAAGTTTGATTGCTAGCTGCCCTATATTTTTGTGACGAGATCAGCACTAATAAAGAAAGTTTTGTATGTTATTTGTTACAATGTGCTAACACAAACTTACTAGATTGGTTCCCATAAGTTCAAAACTTTGATTGTTGTTAAATTGCAAGATGAAAAGAATTATCTGTCACGAGCTGAGGTAAATATGGAACATGACTCTTATGTGTTACCGATCGATAAAGAGATGTATCATATATCAATCAAAGTATTATATGGTTATGTCACTTCGTCACATGGAAACATGTGAACGCTTCTAGATCACCAATTTTGTTACTATATATACTCATTTGTCTGATCATATATGTTGCGGAATGGTATGGGGGCAGGCATGATGCATGTATATTTTCATATGGTCCCCATGCATGAATGCTGTCTTTCTCCTTTTATTAGTATTTGTTTGTCATTGCATCTGCGTGACTCCACTACTCTCTGAATCGTTAAATAAATAAAGTAACAACGTGGGCGAAAAGCCTAGAGAGAGATGAGTTTTGGGGCTACGACGTATATTGGAAATTGGGCTGGTTTTCTGGCCCATTAAGTTGGTAGGTAAATTGTTAAAAGCGCTTAGTTTGTCGCTTCGAAACCCTAGCTTTTGTTTCGCTGCAATCCGCAGAGGCCCGAAGCGGGAGCTGCTCCAATAATTTTGCTGGGCTTTCTGAATCGAAGAGCAGCGGATCTCGATCTCGTTACTCGTTTGGGTCAGTCACACTCCCAACTTTCTTTACCTAATTGACAATTGAAATCAAATTGAAATTGGATCGGTTCATCTGACCTAATTCTTCTGCAATTCGAAACCCTAGATCTCTCTCTCTCTTTCTCTGCGTCGCTGCTTAGTTTTTGTTTTTGTTGTTGCGTGTGTTTTGAATTTCAAACTTGACATGCAGCTCAGTCTCGGCTTAACTTTGAATTGAAATGTAACAGAACGTCATTAGATTTGAAGTTGAGAATGTTCGATTGTCAATCTGTCTTTAGTTTCTTTTGATGAGATAATTGTTCTTCTTTTATTTGTCATTGTGTAAATGAAAGAGCTAACTGCAGAAGCTGAATGCACTGGATTTATAGAAATTAGGTTTTAATAGGAAAGTTGTGATTGAATGATGAGGATGCCAAATTTGATAACTGATTATATGTGGTGGTATTATTATGTGACTTTATATTCTAGGTTTAGATATTCATTGCTTGAAGTTTTATGGATATGGAGATGGATGATTCTGCATTAGCACCTGCTGAGGACAATCAGTTGGCTCTTGTAGACTCAGAGGTTGAAACTCAGCAGCCTGGCAGGCGTAGGAAAAAGAAGTCACTTGTCTGGGAACATTTTGACATTGAAGATGTTGGTAATGGAAATAGGAGAGCTTTCTGTAAACAGTGTAGGCAATCCTTTGCGTACAGTACGGGTCAAAAGGTGGCGGGAACCAGTCACCTTAAGAGACACATTGATAAGGGTACATGCACGCCTACAGCTCCTAATCAAGATGATAATAATAATAGTAATCAGCTGACACCGTACACTACGCCTGCTAGTGCGGGGCCTGCAAATACTGGAACGTCGAAGAAGCGGCAAAGAAGTTATGGGTCATCTAGCGTTGTATTTGATACTGATCGCTGTCGACATGTGCTTTCTGATATGATCATTAAGCATGACTACCCACTTCACATGGTGGAACATCATGGCTTCGTCACCCTTTCTAGTAATCTCCAGCCTCGTTTTGACATGGTGACATTCAATATTATTCAGGGCGATTGTGTAGCTACTTATTTGAGAGAAAAACAAACTTTAATGAAGCAACTTGAACGTATTCCTGGCCGTATCAGCCTTGCGCTGGACTTGTGGACGTCATGTCAGACCATGGGGTATATCTTTTTGACAGGGCACTATATTGATGGTGATTGGAAGTCCCACAGGCGCCTTCTTAATGTCGTGATGGAACCCTACCCAGATTCTGACATTGCGCTCAGTCATGCTATTGCAGCCTGCCTCTCTGATTGGAGTCTGGAGAGCAAATTGTTGTCGGTCACTGTTAATCATTCATTGAGTGATGCTGCGGTTGAGAATGTGAGAGCTCAATTGTCCATTAAAAATACACTAATTCTCAATGGACAGCTACTGCTGCAGAGTTGTTTAGCTCGAACTCTGAGTACTATGGCAAAAGATGTATTGGAAGGTGGAAAGCATGTGGTAACAAAGGTCAGGGATAGTATTAAATATGTGAAAATGTCTGATGTGCATGAGGATAAATTTATCGAGATTAAAGAACATCTCCAGGTCTCGAGTACAAGATCTGTCTCTCTTGATACGAAAAACAAGTGGAATTCGACTTATGAAATGCTGCTTGCGGCCCTTGAGTATAAAGAAGTTTTTGACTACCTGCATTCCTCTGATCCTGGCTATAGAGAGGCCCTGACTAGCGAAGAATGGACACAGGTGGGGATAGTTTGTTCATATCTGAAATTGTTTATTGATGCAGCGAATATCATTGCTTCACCAACTGTGCCTACTGCCAACTCATACTTCCATGAAGTCTGCAAAACTCACATTGAACTTGGGCAAGCTGCAGGAAGTGATGATCCTTTCCTTAGAAGCTTCATGAAGGTAGTTAGAGACAAGTTTGATAAATACTGGAAAGACTGTTGTCTCGTATTGGCAGTTGCAGTAGTTATCGACCCTAGATTCAAAATGAAATTAGTGGAGTTCAGTTTTACTAAAGTTTATGGAGAAGATGCTGATACATTCATCAAATATGTGGATGATGGAATTCATGAGCTGTTTAATGAATACTTGGCGCTCCCTCAAACACCCACAGATCCAGAAGGCGTAGTTGTGGCTGAAGTGAAAAATGAAAAGTCTCCTGCAGGGACGCTTCTATCTAGCAATGGGCTTGCTGACTTTGATGTCTTTATAATGAAGTCAACTAGTCAGCAATCTAGATCTGAATTGGACATGTACTTAGAAGAGTCCCTCCTGCCTCGCATTCACAACTTTGATGTGTCAAATTGGTGGAAACTTAACATGACAAAGTACCCTGTCCTTTCAAAGATGGCTCGTGATATTTTGTCAATTCCAGCATCTACTGTATCTATGGATGCAGTTTTTGGTTCCACCAGCAAGGAGATGGATCGATACAAAAGTAGCCTAAGACCAGAAACTGTGGAAGCTTTGCTTTGTGCAAAAGACTGGCTTCAACAGGAGTCCTTATTGTCAAACAGTGCAAGTACAACAATGAAGGTAGAAACTCTCATATAGGTTGTCTGTTATGAAGCTTCTCTTTCTCCCTACTTCTGTATGATTTAAGATAAGTGCCTGGTACTACTAATAGGTTGACAATGTATTTAAACAATGTATGGACAGGGACTGGTCGTCTGAATCTTATCAGCCATATCACAAAATGTAACATTTGATCTCTCTTAATTATGTCTCTTGATACGATTTACATTTACGCGCATAACATCCACATTGATGTGGTTACACTTTTTTCTGTGAATTCATAATGTAATCATACATTTTGAATTCTAGAGTACACAAGACAAATAATATTTTGAGTATATCTAATTTCAAATTTCATGGAAACTAGATTGTAATTGTACTGTTATAGTAGTTTACAGCAGTTGCCACAAGCAAGATACATTAATGTTACACGATGCTAGTCATGTTCATCATCATTATTGCCTTTCCGGTACTTCAACTGAACATTTCATTTGGTGCTCCCCAAACTCGAAGGTAAGTTGGCCGCAGCGTCAGTATTGTCTCAGTTATTCACTAATTCTGCTTTGCCTCTAGAAACCAAGTTGCACAAGTACTGAGCATTAGCTGGTCCAGTGCTTTGAACCATCTTCCAAAATGATGTGCCTTCCGTTAACAACTTCTCCGGGCAATCATATTCTAGAACCTGAGGAGATTTCAATAAGGACCATTAAATGAGCGTCTACTTGACACGTGCGAACATGATCCAAGTAATCAAATTATGAAAACAATACAACAGTACATCTGGCTGTGTAAGCCCACAGCTACGAAAGAGGTGAAATTTGTTAGTGACCACTAAAAATGTTCAAAGACCTAATTGTGTTGAGGACCCGTTGAAACCATAATTTCATAAATTTCAAGTGAGACACAAAATGGCATTACGAAAGAAAAGAGGAAAACCAATAAAAGGAGTGTTGAAATGAATGAGGCAGAGACAAAGACATACCCGACCAGCATTCAGCACAAGGATTTTATCGCAGTCCATCACAGTGTTTAGTCTGTGAGCAATAATGAGCATGGTGCTTGATTTGAATTCATCGCGTATTGTGTTTTGAATGAGGGCATCAGTTTTAAGGTCAACAGACGCAGTTGCTTCATCAACAACAATAATTTTTGATCTACGAAGTAATGCTCGCGCAAGGCTTATAAGTTGCCTTTGTCCAACACTAAAGTTCTCTCCACCTTCCATTACCTTCAAAAGAAGAAAATGACTCAAAGATTACCAAGGATTTTGGATACTTACCGGTAGCCAGTTACCGATAGTAAGCAATGACCGAAAACATACCTTAGCATCCAGCCCATTAGAAATTTCCCTGATGGAATTCTTTACATGAGCTCTCTCCAAAGCATACCAAAGATCAGCATCAGTATGCGTGCCCAAGGGATCAAGGTTGAAGCGAATTGTTCCTGAATCATATAAGAATGTGGCGATAAACAATTGATAGCCAAAATTTCAATTGTTAACAACATAACTAAACCTTGTTGGGACATATAGTTGATTCCGTACCTGAAAAAAGGATCGGTGACTGTGGTATAATACTGAGGAACTGACGCAGGTCAGCTAATCCGAACTTGGCCACATTGTAACCATCGATCAAAATTCTCCCCTTTTCCAGTTCAACCAATCGAAACAATGCATTTAGCATACTTGATTTACCTGCACCAGTTCTTCCAACTATTCCAATCTTTTCAGCCGGTGAAACTTTAAATGACAATCCGTGCAGCACAGAAGGAAGTCCAGGTCTATATCGCAGTAACAGATCCTCAAATTCTATTGATCCTGCAAATGGCCAACCAAGAGGAGGACGGTTGGCCTCAATTATAGCTGGAGCCTCAGAAGGAAGATCAATATATGTCCCAACACGTTCCACAGCGTTCAGACTATTTTCAGCTCTACTCATTTCTCTTAAGACGCCACTCATCAAACTTGTGACATTTAAGGTATAGCTGAGTAGAAGACCCATTGTAGATGCAAATGCTACCTGGTTTACAGCACTCCCACTTTGAATGACAGCAAAGGTTGCTGTGAACCAAATCATTGCTCCACCCAGTATCTCCATTCTTATGGTGCGCCACCGGTTGGCGCTAGTGCTTGCAAGGCCAAATCGTATATTATTATCCATATACTTCCCAATGATATGGGTCATTCGGTCATATGCATGGTATGCACGAATACTAGATGATCCATTCAAAGCTTCTCCGAACTGTGCATAGATTGGAGACATGGAAACAGAGTCCAAGCGTTTTAATTCTCGTGATGTACTCTGAAAAGCACAAGACACACAAAGCAAAGTAGCTTCTTTTTCAGTACCCACTCAGTGGTGATTGCAGTAACTCGATTTTATTTTATAACGAACAAAAACGGTGTTGGCAGCTTTAGTAGACAAATAAGGGTTGCACGACCAACAAACAATTAAAGGGGTAAATATACCTGATAATAGATGAAGGCGGCATAGAATAAGATAAGAATTGGCATTATAGCCCACAAAGAGAGGATGCTGACGATACCTATTAACACAAAAATGGAAAGTAGCTGCATCGAAAGGCTCAGAAACATATTTGTTCGACTGGCAACATTGCGATCAATATCCCCTATATCCTTGGAAAACCTATTTATTAATCGACCACAAGGGTTGGTGTGGAAAAATGTAATAGGAGCTCTCAATACAGAGCAGAGCATTGAGTCATGCAATCTTTTTGATGCGGATAAACTTATAATGATCAACCAATAAGAGCTTGCCAACGTCACCACTATCTGAATGCAGCAATGAAAAAATATTTTATGACATCTCTTGCATGCTTTTTATATAGAAAAGGTGATAAGGTGGTAAACTTAATTGCAAACCTGACCAAGAGACAAAATACTGTAAATCAGGATGTAGTATTGTGGATTGTATGTGCTTGTATAGCTATCCTTTGTCCAAGTACTCAGCCACGAGCCACTCAAAATTCGAAGTACTTCAATGGACATATGGCATATAAGCAGCACACCAACAGCCCATATGCCTCCTAAAGCACTCTTATACCTGCACCGGAAAGCGTTATCTCAGCTGAAAGTTGATGTATGCATAAAGCCGTTGCAAATATCTTACAGGTATACGCTTAACTACAACACAAGGGATCCCACAATATATTAAGTAAATAACTTAAATTAAACCGCCCAATAAAGTTTCTCACTCATTATTTTTTGCTTTTTGTTCAATATTTCTAGTGGAATAAAGACAAGTCATGGCTCCATTTACGTGGCCTAGACATTATAATTACCATCTCTGGACCCTGGAATGCCAAATATGTATTTGATTTCTCTGATATATGGTGCAAGGTAGGTTTGCAACTGCTAAAAACAATAGATAAAGAAATCCATAACCTAGTTAAAACCTTCCAACTGATGACCCCTTTTTCCCGTTCTTCTTCCTTTATAAGCACAGATATGCCTGTTTTTTGTTCTTTCCCTTCGTTCGCATCTGGTAATGGTTCATTACCCAAAGCAAAGGCAGCTGTTTTCGAAGTTTCACCATCAATTATCACCCCAGAACTGTGGGAAGTTTCAACTCTTCCAGCATTTTCCATGAGTTCCTTGAACAATATTCCTTCCTCTGAGAGTTGCTCAAAGGTTCCCTCCTCTGCAACCATCCCTTTGTTCATTACGATAATTTTATCCACCAGAGGAAGAAAATGTAGTTGGTTTGTAACAAGCACTCTAGTTTTTCCTGTTAGCTCTTCTTTGATGCACTTGTGAAAAACCTAGGAGAAAATAATGCCCATTAAGTCTAACATAAAAATTAATGTGAATAGCTCACACGTATTGAATCTCAGCATTAGATAACGAACTTAACATGCTAGATTTTGTAGTGACATGACCGAGAATCAGAATCTAGCGGAAGAATTCACAAAACAAATATAATCGCCAGACAAACAACCATGATGAGTTGGTTATATTATATAGCAAGTACCTGTCGCCCAACATGAGCATCAAGAGCACTCAGTGGATCATCAAACATGTATACATCAGAATCCGAGTACACAGCTCTAGCCATAGACACTCTTTGCTTTTGACCACCACTAATATTTACCCCTCTTTCACCTATCTCCGTAAGATCATATCCCTGAAAATTTTATTGGTTAATATAAAATAGGCAAGAAGGCAACGTTTTTTCTATCACAAGACTAGAAACTAGCATTGCCGTAAGTTCACTTAACAGGAAGTAAGTTAAGGTCAGCTTGCAGTTCAGTCACATTTATTGCCTTCTGGTACCGTATTGCCTCAAACTTCGACCCAAATAATATATTTTCTTGTACCTATCATAATAAAGTAGTCAGCTAATTTAAGATCTGTATTAATATTTAATGTGTAACAGAGTATGATCGATGAGATATACAAGCTATGCCACTCACAGTGGCATTGAAAATCCATGAAAGTTGTGGGACATATGCAAAGCTTCCTCTGATAGCAACAGTAGTGCCTGTCAGAGACGGAAGCTCCCCCAACATTGCTGATATAAGAGACGTCTTCCCCTCTCCAGTACCACCGACAATTGCAACTAAACTTCCCACGGGTATGTCAATATTAATATTTTTTAAGGTGGGATTCCCTGACTGGAAAACAAATCAGTTAGAAGGCCAGTTAGAAGGCTCTACAAGTAAAGAAGTAACTGATACCTCTGCACTTATGAAAACGTACTATGGCACATCTTACACCCGATCACCGACAGCATTACCATACAGTAACTCAGGAAACCATCCTCGTGAATAGTACAAACTTCTGATTTCTTGTTTTTACCTTAATATCCCATGAAAAGGATCCATTCCTTATTGAAACAGCTGGAAAATGCTCCTCTTTGGGAAGATTTTCTGTTAGTAATCTCTCATCACTTGACAAAAACTCCTCTATGCGGCATAGAGATACGTAAGCGTTTACAATCTGCAAATGCGGGGGTAGTTATGAGGCACATAAACAGACCAGTTTAAAAAATAGAGTGACATAGAACTAAAAGCTCAAACATAAATCCTGAATTAAGCAGAGTAGATAACAAGGCTTAAATCTATCAAAGGTAGGATAACCTGCACGACTGCGTTAGGTAGCGAAGACAAAGGGAAACGTAGCATTGCAAACAATGAAAGCGATGTGAACGCTCTCGCTGGAGTCAGATCGCCACCAAGAATTGTAAACATTCCAAAGGAGACCACTGTCACACAAACTGGGACACTTTGTAGAAGGAAACTGTTTAGCTGGAGCAGAAATGTGAAAGTCAGATATAACTTGGGCTAGAATTGTACATGTTCGAACCGAAACGACCAATGGATTTACTTGCAAAATGTTGGAGGAATAAAGGGGTTCAAGAGAAGGTTGGCTTTTAAATAGAAAAAAAAAATAACATAAAACTAAAGAGACATCAAACCCATAAAATACGAACTAAAAGAGGCGTCTATAGCATGTTGCACAACTCGATTGGTATTGATCGACCCCCGCTTCTACTAGAAACCACCATTTCTTTTGTCACGAACGAGGTCACCAATAAAAATCCATATCCAATTTTACCTCATTTGGATATTCTATGTGTAACCTACACATACTAAGACTATTTTCCTAAAAAATCAAGCTGCTTTCCTATCAACCAACATTGTCAGGCATGTATCCAAAAGGTTTACAATCATGTACCAAATACTGATGACTGTTTTCATGAAGATCATTTGTGAGAGATAAGTTGAACTTAGTGTTAGTTGGCAAGTTGGCTGGGAACAAATGCTGATAGGTTCGAGCCCAAGGATACTAAAGCACGATCTGTAGGGTTTATTAACTGTCTTACAGCTGAAAGTAGTTGGGATCTCAGAAACCATGATAACTCCTCTTTGCGTGCTTCTTGTACTTTATTTTGAAAACTATTTTCCCATACATAGCACCTGAGACATCAAAACCAAGCCATCATTAACAGTATCAATAACTCATCGACTCCTATGTATGTGGAGTAGGAATAGCAAAGAAGCATTTTAGGTTATGGGTAATGGGTCTTCACAATTTAATTATTAGTTAGAGTTATGCAGAAGTAAAAATATTCGCGTAAGGAATATTAACTCACTTCACCATGTCCATTGCATTTAAGATTTCATGCATGAGGCCAACTCTTCTGTCAGTAAACTGCAATGCTTCTTTACCCAGTTTGCGCAATCTACGAATCACAAAGGTCTGCCCAGGCAACACAGTAAAACATTATAAGAAATTAAAAGAGACGGAAAAAGATGTCGTGAGGCATTACCGTTTAAACAACTAGCGAGAGGCCATTAATTCAATCATTTTAGGCTACAGCTCTATTGTTAGATCTTATAATTATAAAATAAATGTCTTATGGGGGAGGGGAAGAACATATGCAGAATCAACGAGTTACTTGTAAAGATTCTGTTGCGCATAGAAGCAATTAAAAAAGAACTAGCGGAGATTGCGAGAGCATGGAAGTGTTCAGTGATTGAAGTCTGAAAAAAAGGGTACTAATCACAAATTTCACTCATTTATTAAGCGATCACAACTGAGAATACTTAAGAAGAAATAAATTATTCAGTAGCTTATAAAAAGATAACAAAGGGCACCCTGGTTTCTTCATTAAAAAGTTAAGTGGAATTTTGAAAACGAACATTAGATAATCACTTTAATGTCAAGCTACATGTGTTTACCATGTGTACAATCTGAACCTGATGTTAGACTCATTAATGTCGACGTTACGCTGTCCAATATCAGAATAATTAAACAGTAAAGTACCTGAATAGGAAACATAAGACCCAACATCAGTGACCCCAGAACTGATGAAATTCCCAATTGCTGATATAATAAAATCATTGCCACAATAATTTGAAATGGATCTGCCCATATACTGTGGAGTTGCTGACATACAGGCTGAACAAAATGAAAAGCTTAAATTTTCAAAAAGTCATTTGATAAACAAGAAGAAATGTAAAATGTCCTTCTAATGTTGAAATACTTGTATTATAGAATATGCAAATACCAAATCCAAAAAGTTAATTGAAATAGCAGCCAAACTCTAGGCCACAGAAAAACAAAACGACAAATATAAACAAACAAAGTTAGTGTGTCAAAAACTACAAAATTTTGTTTTGCCCTACATGGTATACTTCAGGTATTGTAATTCTAGCATATGAACCTTGCTATTCTCATTCACATCACATTACATATGCACATCAACCACCTTTTACAGAGTCAAGCGTAAGGGCTCAACCACCTAGGTTTAATATGTAGTGTCACACTACATTTCACAAATGTGGGGAACGTACGAAGTAACATGATTTTTCTTTTGTCTAGCACTTTGAACACAATCACTCAATTCTTATTCAGTTCTCGAAATTGGGTGGTTTGACACCATAAGATCCACATGGATATTAAAAATTCTAAAGAAAAACGTGCCTGAAGTATGTTAGCATCTGTAGAAATCATATTCATTATCTTTCCAGACGGGAAGCTCTTATGTGCTTCATGACTTAGTCTGAGTGATTTCCGAAACATAGCAGCAACCTGCAACTAACAACATTGTATTAGTCCGATAAGTCAAGTATACAAGTCAGATGAGCTGGTGATACAGAAACCACAAGAAAACAATTTTGAATGACAATAGAGCCCTTCAATTCAAAACAGATGATATTACCAAAGTTGATCTAACTCGGAAACCAACACGATTAACGCAATGAAAAAACTGTCCCTCGATTAGCAAGAAGAAAACCTGATGGAAAGCAATTCACACATAAGAACAGAATTATGGAGAGAATAGAGATGATGCAGCATCATACATAGTATACATAATGGTCAGCACAAGTTTCTACACTACATAAAAATATGTCTACAAGAGATGCAACCATGTCAGATTGTGTCTGTATATTGTATATGCCTAATTCTCTTTGAATGGATGAAAGTCATCAAATGTATAGACTTGCTTATGCTTGCATTGCTGATAGTATGTGGAATTATCAATCTTTTTAGACTCTTTTATCTTCAAAATTGGATGCAGTTTATCATTACAGCAGGGCACAATGTGCATGGTACAATACAAATGCTCCAACAATTTCAAGTTCAGAATCAGATAAAGACATATTTTGTTGAGTTTATGCATTGTGAAATTCAAATGTAAGATTATCCAAATCAGCCCAAAAAAAAACACAAGTACTTGCAAGGGCAGTTAGCACAAGTTAAGATACGCGAATAACTGAGGATGTTACTCTCAATTATTTGAAGCGCCATCAAGTGAAAAAAATTTAGTGACCTGATTTCTCATACTAAAGACACGGTAATTGAAGGTGGAAAAATAAAGTATTTGAAACTTAAATATTGTTTGGAAGACAATAAAAGAGAGAATTCATGTCTTTTAAGTCCTTGAAAAAGACAACTGCACCATTTTACTGTATCAATAATACAAGAGAGGGAATTAGTAATCATACCACTGCAGCAAACATAAAAAATGCATATACACAACCAATCCATGTCGGTTCACCTCTTTGCATAGACTGCAAGCCACAAAAGAGAGTTACATGCTTATGATTAAGGGAAAACAGTATAACTCAAGTTCAACATGGAAAACCCAACATATTTCCCGATTGCTCTGTATTTTACCAAATCTCTTCTTTTGTCACAACAAAATAAATCAAACAGCGAACATCATTGGGTATAATCAAGAGGCTAAAGTACAATGCCTGCTTGCATAAGTAACTAGAATACCATTTGACACAAGGTGACATGCACAGTTTTAAATACTACAATTTTTATTTATTGAGGATATAACTTATATCCCAATTTAGTTAAACATAAACACACAAAAATGGGTCACATATACAATTACAAACATAACACACATTCTTGTCTAATTTATAAATAGTATACAAGAAAGATAATAGTTGCATGTTACAAATGATTGGATTTCACTTCAGCGTTGGCCGTTGGCAAACTGGGCATGATATGTTACTTGGTTCTCAAGAAATTTATAAGCTACATAGCTTTTTTCAATTTTGGGAAAAATTTTGTAAATATTTTCCCCTTTCACTAAATAAACTATGTAGATTACTTTTCATGCACACTAATTCAGGAAATGTTTGCGAGAATCTGCAATGCATCCAAGATCAATACTAGAAACACGGAAATGAAATATTTGTTTGCTAAGTTTAAGTATGTCTTGAAAGTCATTCTTATCTACCATGCAGTACCCTGCAGATATCAGACTACTCTTAATACCATAACGTAACCAATTCAGTAACAGCAACTATCTCTCAACCTTTATTTTTTCTACAGCTAGCAGACCCTATATCAGCAATCAAAATACAAAAAAGAGGTGCTAAATCACGGTCAGCTAGCTAGTCGTAACTCGTAAGAATAATCAATACATATCCGATGTCAATCATATTTGGTAACTTGATTTTTTATTTACCCCATAACCTTCATTTTCAGAAATTCATCAGCTAAATAGAGGAGCAAATAGGCCTTGAACTCCAGACACATACGTCAGTTTTCAATAATACTTATGGTTAAGACAACTGCTTTTGCATTTGGTAAACTTATCGATTGGAAACGAGGACTCTCAGAGCAAAAAACTTACCAGTAAAAGACGGCTCAGCAGAACGGGACTAACAAATCGACCAATAGCCTCCCAAAACTGCCACAATGTGTAACGCATTTGAGTCATCGACGGTAAGATAGGAAGAAAAAAAGAACTGGTTCTTTTAAGTCACTCAAGGTATATGGATCGAGAAGAAAGGTTTGCCATGCAAACCAAAAGACAGAAAATGGCATAAAGAGTTTATGATGCACGCTGAGAATCAGAATTCAGTGTTAAATGAATAGTGCAGAATATCAGAAGGAAAGGTAGACAGTCATACAATAGGGGCATGGGCGCATGGCCTACAAGCGAGGGACAACAGTAGCTAACTTAGGGGAGAGAAAATTTCGGAAAAATACCGTTTATCGAAAACAATTTACCGAACCGATTAACCATTTACCGAAAATATCGGTAAAACGGTAAATTTACTAACGATAAATCGGTAAAACAATTTGGTAAACGGTAAATGATTTTTAAGTTTGGTAATTTAACGTTTTACCGTTTTACCGAATTATTAATATATAAATAATAAATATAATTATACAAAAATAAACAAAAACAACTTTAGTTGAAAATATTAACAAAATTAATAAAATAGAGATTTGGAATATAATTTCAATAATATTGGGCACTAAAATAATTTGCATTGTAATCTCAACCTTTTTGCATTTGATAATTTTGAATTTGATGTTTTTCTGTTCAAGTTTATATTTAAAAAATTAAAGTTCAAGTTTAGCGGTAAGACGGTAAAAAAGGTAAATTTACTGATTTTTACCGTATCGTTTTACCGAAATTGCGGTAAAATGGTAAAACAGTAAACGGTAAAGGATTTTTCCTTCGGTGAAATGGTAAACGGTAAATCAGTAATTTATGTTTTTACCACTAAACTTGAACTTTAATTTTTTTTTATGAAGACAAGATCCGTGTCCATCGAGGAGGGCTGATTGATTTCATGGATTCAAATTAAGCTAAGAAAGCATCAGTGCCCCTGCACTCTTTAGAAGTAAGGACAGCAATAACTGAAGTGATGGAATGAACTGATTACCTTATAGATTCCTCCCAGCCAAAACCTGCCGAAAGTTGATGAATGATTATTCGAATGAAAAGTCACGATGTACTGTCAAAAATATCCTCGAACGTACTATAATGAACATAAAAAGGATAAAACTACAGACGGCATGATGATGTATATTTTATTCTTTACCTTCTGCCAAGGCTTCGATTAAGTGCTCTTAAAAGCGACGGCTTAGACCTTTGTGATTCTTCCACCCAGCATATTTGAAATCTACAGATAATAGAAGGGACAATAGCAGAAGATAAAGCTACAAAATGGAAAGAACACTACACAGATTGTAAATTTTTGGTAAGCCAAGTATATCCTTTCATAATTATCAGATCAAATTTATGGAAGCATGATATGAAACTGACTTTTCACGTAATTTCTCAGTCTCATCCCAAGAGTCCAACTTCCAGACATCATTTTCAGTGATTGGTTGTTTATATCCTTTCCGCATCAGTGGCCACATCCATTCAAAAAACAACCCTACCAAAAAGCCAAGAGGCCATTGTTACCCAAGACAGAGAGAGAGAGACAAGAGAGTAAATCAAAGACACAAAATCATGCATACGGATAACGCTAATAAACTTACAATTGAGTGTGCCCACACGTCTCTCAGGACAAACTTCACCGTCTCCAGGTAGTGCCTCATAATCATCAGAAGATTCAGTTTGTACTTGTAGTGCCAAGTATTCTGGATGTGAATCTAAGTTGGGAATATGAAAAAGAAGCAGCGCCCCGAACAACACCTTCATCATATTAATAACAACGGATGTAAAAACTAAATAACAATGTTTTGAAGTATCAAAAAATCAATTGACATTTTTCCGAAGTACTCTAACAAGTAATCGATGCCACTGAGATTATTCACAATTAATAACGGTCCACCAAAGAGAAAAAAGATTAATTTAATCTTCATTTCATATTTCCGAAAAGGGCCAGTCAAAGGGCGTATAATATATCCTCCAGATTAAGCCAACCTTGGCCATTGTGCAGGATTAGCTTGGACTGATAATTCTTATATTTGTTGAAGTTTAGTTTCCGGTAGCATCTTATTAAAAGGCGTAAAAGAGTACATCGATTTGGATCTTATTAAAGGAAGAATCATACCTGGCAGGTGACACCACTGATGTGTAAATACAAAATACCTCTGCACATAATGATGATTCATTAGATCAACCACACTGGCACATCCTCTATAAAGTACAATGTAGCAACCAAGGACACAATATATGGTAACAGAATAGATGTTGACCATGTACTTCTGCATATTATAAGAACACTGTAAAAGCATGCTGATTATGTTTCAATATTATGCTTCTTCATCAAACTGATTCACAAAACGATCATTTCATATTTCAGCATCCTCAGTTTTGTTGGGACGAACATCTAGGCATACATCACATTCACATACATTTGGTGGCTGAAGATTAAGACACACAACCTGTTGTCGAGGTATTTCACAGGCAGAAGGAGATTGATCATGACTGCATCCCCAACCAACACATATGCAATCCCAAACCGGACAAGCAACTGGAAGTCACGTATATATACTTTGGTTTCCAGAAAAGTCAGAGTAGTCATAAAGGCCCAAGCAGTTGATTGGGTGAAAAGAGAAACCAACTGCAATAAATAGACGAGAGTTTCAAATAAATGTCAGTATGAAATGGAGTCCCCTGAACTATTTTTTCACTGTTTTACTTGTAAACAATTGATAATTTCACTGCTCGCATGAAGATATAGTTTATTAGAGGGTGAAAATGCAAGGAAATGAAACTTTATAAGATAGAAGCAACTAATTTTTTTTGAAAGCCCCAATGTGACAGTAAACATGCAACATGCACATTAATCTAAAGGGCTAATCTGTAAAGAATTCCCACCTCGAAGGGAGGCAGACCAGGCTTTCCATCAAGCTTAAAGATCGAAGTATCAGTTAAAATTCTCAAAAGTGGTTCTGAAGTCGAGAGACCAGCCAAAAATGTCATAACAAAGTGATATGCTCTTGATGTCAACTGGTATCTGAGAACTTTATGACTCTTCTGAATTAGCAGCATACGGTGAATGCATATGCAAATAAGAGCCAAACTGGAAATGGAAACCACAAGAGTATTGATACAACAAGGCTTGTAAGGGCCTAAAGCACTTCCTGCGACTTTATCCCAGAACCCATTTGCTACTGGCTGGCAAAAATAATCAATCGGGTTGAAAGTCATAACTCAGCTCGAAGTCAGCCTGCAGACGGACTTAATATTCTTTTCCTTAAGCACGAGTCAGTATATGCAAGCAAAGTCTTTCCAATAAACTTCACACCTGCATGGGAAAACACTTGATTGGTTTCAAATTCTCAACAGGTGTATGTTAATCCAGCAATCATGGAGGCTATAAGATATCGTAAAACTACAATCAGAATTAACCCAATCACATTAGGCACTAAATAAAACCAAGTAAAGTAAAGCAAAGAAAATTTTATGCTGCTGGTAGTGGGTACCTTTGAAGGAGGCAGACAAATGAAAGGAAGATGGAGTGGAGGCTTACCATTTTAAATAAGGAATGAGTGCGATGGAAATGGGAGGAAGCTTCATCATGGTGGCCAATTTCCACAAGCACTAATTCAAAATATTCATTGACTAGTGCGATTGGAAGGTTTTGTCCTGTCCTCTTGATTTCACATGACATCACTGCAACTGAATGAATTTAGATGCCCTCACGGCAGCAATAAAGAAAGAAAAAGAGAGAGACCAAACCAAATTTCACTTTTTAATTTTCATCCAATCGAACATGACGTCATTCGAAGTCGCAGCCATCGAGCCATTATTCCAGCTTCCCGGATGTGAAGACGGCAGACCTGACTCGTGATATATTAACCAAACCCTGCTAATACTGAGCTTTTCACCAAACCCTAACTGCGGAATTGAAGCTCTTTTCTTGGCAGTGCGCGACGGAGTATGAAACAGTGTTGTTGATTTTAATAATTAATTAATTATATTAATCTCAATATTACGGCTTTACTTAAATCTTTACCGTATCATATACTAACTTTGATCGACGATTCCTAACCCTCCATCTTGACTTTTGTTTTTCAAGTCTTTCTAGGGTTTTTTCTCGGATTTAATTTTGACTCTCTTAATTCGATATAATCATTTTCTATTTGTAGTCCATCAAAGTTAACTTTTTTCGTGTTGACCCATTCACGAGTGCACGGTTGAGAAGATATGTAACTCGGCTAAGTCACTTGTCCTTAGCCACCTTCAGCTCTTTCGCTCGAGTCACAAGTGGTTCGACCTTATGGGACTCAGGCTGGCCTTATTTCAAACTTCTTAGATCCTTCCCGAATTGCTTTAATTTGTGCTCGTATTAATTTGCCTACAAAAGATTCAAAGAGTAATGATTATTCAAAGATCAACAAGAATAAGGCGAGGAGATGAGATGAGTAAAATGTTAAGTATTTTACACAATCTGCCATTTTTTTCAAAAAAAAAAAAAAAATACTCCTCTCTTTTTTAGTTTTCATTTAAATACCCTTACATTTCAACCATTGATGAAATGACACATTCCGAAAGATTGAAGCCAATAAATTCAAGAAATTAAGAATATAATTTTTTTCCAATAATGGGTTACACTATCTATAATCTAATTAAAACACGGATCACGAGACCAATACCCAATAAATAAAATTAAATATTTAATGTTTAAAAACCCTCTAAAACCAAAACTCCACAATAACTCCACGCCCACGAACCGAAGCGCCAGAATCCACCACCCACGAGCGTAAGGCTTCAGCCTCAGCAAACCGCCTCTACGAACAACGAAAGGGCATAAGGCCACACGTGCCGCGGCGCGTCGACTTCTTCGTCGCATCATCCCCTGAGCTTCATCGACAGTCCGCCAACATGCTGCCAAGAGCCACCAAAGCTATATAAACACGTCAAACCCTCGTTCGTCACCACAGCGTCGAAGTCTTCAAACCCAGCACAACGTTATGAGCTGCAACACAGGCTCTCATGTTATCAAATCTGGTCATCATGCATTTTCGTAGTTGGATGAAACTTAGGTGCCCATTGCGGCATGATCCCAACAATAACCATCGACCCAGAAATCCACGACAAAACCACCAACACCTCCCTAACTCCATCTCATCAACACCATCGACGACCTCACCGTGAAGTTCTAGAAGGCTACGACGGTCGAAGAAGCGGTACAACCGGCCTCATTGTCCAAAGGTTGCCATCCTCACCACGAAAGCACCGTCAAAGTCATCGTCGTACCAAAAGGAAGACATCAGACCCGGACTGCCACGACTGATGAAGCTCAAACCCGGCATCTTCACGGCTGAGTGGCCACAAGCGGCCGACTGAACCGTACGAAGGATGACCACTACAAAATAAACAAATAAAATAGAAAAAATACAAACTCTTAATACGGATATTAGAGAGAAATAAAAAGCTCTCATAAGCCGCAGCGTAGATAAAATACATGTGGAATAAAACACAAAATCTGAGGACAATGAAACTCCTAGGGGTAGTGGAAGGAAGGTCACCCTTCATGGAGGAGAGACTCTTCCCCCATCCTGGATAGGCTTTTGATGGGGCGAGAAGAGCTAGAGAGAAGGGGGACTTTTACAACGATGCTTTTGGTGTTTTTGTTTTTTTGTTATTGTGTGTTTATCAATGATATAATTTTAAATTTTGAGAAATTAGAAAATTTTAATAAAATCAGTTTTAAAAAATGAAATTAGGAAAATTTAAAATTTTAAAAACCGCATACTAATTTTTTAAAAACTAAACTAAAATTAAAACATTTTGCGGGTTTTCAAAATTATTCTATGACTGAAAAAATAATTTTTTTTAAAATTTTAGGTGTTTTTTTGAATCGTTAAAAGTTATCAAAGTTTAGTTTTTCAATCTTTAGAATAATTTATAAAAATCATTTTTTTAATTTTTTATGTTGTTTTTTAATTCATTATGCATTTTAAAAAAATTATTATGCATTTTGTGCCACACATGAATTCAGAGATGGATATCACAATACCATGGAAAATGAAAGGTCTTTTGATCGTTACAGTTGGGAATGATAAACTTCGTAAAGTTGGAGAGGAGTTTAAATGGGACGACATTATGGTGAAACAATTAGGGACGAAGCCTTACAACAAACAAGGTTTTGTTACTGGTGTGACTAATGCTTGGCAAGGCTCTTATTATATATGTTGGACTGTGTGATGAAGCTGGAACGTACGACGCTTTTAGGGATGGACGTACCGCACACACACATGAGTTGATAAAAAGAGAGATGCAATATCGATCTAGTAAATCGTAAATGACAACAACATAACATACCTTTCCTGGCTTCCTTAGACGCGCGCTTGTCATTTTGTCAAATAAGATTGATACTTGTGTGGTAGCACCAGTACTGTGCGTGATGTCCTCGTCTCTGTTAAAGGAGACGTACTTTTAAAAGGCGTCGTGGTTGTCGATCAAGAAAAGAGAAATAATATGCAAGTGATATTGGCGCGGCTCAATCAGAGATCAATTATTACATTCACAGTAGTAAATTGTCTTCGGATTGAACCTCACCAATATCTCTTTCTATTCATCTCTGCTTAATTTGCTTTACGTATCTCCTCTTACAAGATGTGGTAGGGTCATCCTCTCGCCCAGTGAAAAGCTGCGACAAAAAAATGGCAGGAGGGAGTGAGACTATATATAGTGTGCTATACCAATGCTCAAATGTTGCTTAATTAACGCTGTTAGGTTGCCTAATCCCATTCGTTGACAATTCCTGGAGGCTTAGGTTTAGGCATAATGAAGGTGGTTCAACCGAAAATCAAAAGGAGGGAAAGAGGGAAGACAATTATCATCGTCCCAGAATGTGAAGTAGATGGGTAGCATGCAATATGAACACACAGCGTGGCTGCTGGCGGCCATTCAACAATTTTTTCTAGATGAAATTTTGAGTTGTGTTATATACAATCTCTAATATATATAAAAAATGGCATGTTAAGAAATCTTCCCCAAATGATACTAGGGTTTTACACTACATTCAACAACACATATATCTCTCATAACAATAAAACTCAGTTCAGAACAAAATTGAAGTGAAGTGAGAGAATGCATACCTCTTATATATTCAATGGGCTATGTGTCTGGTAATTCATAGCTTAACTGGTGTGTTAGAGAGAAGAGAAGGAAGAACGGACGTAAAAGGGTTGTAGGAGCTTATAGTGGTGGTCCGGGGGTAGGGCATCTTGTGCTGATCGCCTCGGAATGGTAGAGGAGAGGAAGGAGAGGAGATATAGTGAGTTGAGTGAAAGTGAATGATGTGTGAACGGGAGAGAGAGCAGGCAAAAAGATCTTCCTGCTTTTTGGGGCTTCCCATATTCTCATGCTTATTAGCAATTATTTTGTTTAGTCAAACTAAATTTCAATGTTACGATGGATGACTAAACTATTAAATTTGTATAATTTACATATAATTTTTTGAAGTGTAAACTTTCATCTGCGCACATCTCCAACCAAGCACATTGAATCCACATATATACTTATTGCCACTAGTATCATTATTTTAGGATGTAGTATATATAGGATTTTGTTACATGCATCGAATCCTAGTGCGATCTGATGTGGAAATGGTTGAAATATCATGATTAACATCAGTTGTTGCGTCATTGTATAGAGTTGCCGGGCTATTATTATCATTTGGAAGAATATTGAAGAGTGAATTAATGTGTTTAGTATTTTTCATGTATGCATAATGCATATATCTTCGCTGATGATTTACTTCAATACACTAACACAAATAATCGATCGGCGCGGTGTTTATTTCTTCAATAATTGACAATTTATGTGCTATAGAATCAGCTCACTCGAGCACATATATATTTCATAGAACTAGTATTATGTTGAATCAACGAGTCCATGTGCAGACGATAGTTCATTTCCCATACAGGGGCAACATTAAACTTCCAAGCAAGCAACGAGTAACAAAGTAACACACCAGATATGAGTTCACCAAAAAATTACCAATGAAGCGGGAAAACATTTAATATCACTCACTCAAAGTCATGTCTTCATATAGAGATAGATGTAATTTTATTACTATAAATGTCTCTTTGATTAGTAAAAAAATACCCCGAGAATCAGTCAAGGGAAGTTCAATCCCCAATATGCAGTGCTCTGCATGACACGAATTGCGGGTAATAATCAAGTAGGAGTAGGTGATGCTCGATCGGAAGACCGCATATAGAAGACATATATGTTCAGCAGAACTGTAGTTTGCACATAAAAATGTTACATTAACGTTAGAGTGTTCTTGTTTGGATTATCTCCAAAGACCTAAGGAAAGAATAGTTAAGTTAGGTTGTAGTAAGAAGTTCATCGTAAGTGCATACTGCATACTAATTAACTAAGTTTAGGTCTTAGAAATAGAGAGCCTTATTATTTCATGAACTGTTAACATAAAAGAAATATATTATTTAAACTTCTAAAACAAAGACAACTAAAGGAAGTACATTGTTGAACACATTATCATGAGGGAAACACAGGTTAGGGTTAAAGTAGTGAAAAATACAAAATTATTGGAAACAGGCGTGCAGAATGTCAGCGGATACCTTTGCCAGGAAAGAAGCTTCCTGATACACATATGGACTAGTATATGTGTGTAATACACGAACAAAGGGGAGTTTTAACAAAACCCAATGACATGAAAGTAGGCGGGGACACCGGCGATGAACAAGGCTTCACTTGGCCCTTCAATGGGAGACACTCATCTGTAACTTATGCCTTTTCATTGTTTCGCGCACAATAATATCTTTTCAACGCCAATCTTCTTCGTCATCGTTTTCCTCTTATTGTTTGATGTATGTGGGGCGCTCATCAGATCCTATCTAGAGAGCCATTGCTTCCATACTCTATCAGTACAGTTCTTTGTAACTCTTAATTACTTAATACTTTGAAGAAACTCATAAATATAATTATAAGGCCTATCGAGTCCCTGAATATAGTCGATACATGCGGCGAAAATATATAGGTCCTTATAAAAATTTTAAATCTTGTATAATCGTAAGATCAGATAGATTTATTAGGGTATTTAGGCCGTTATAAGGTGATATACACCGAAATTTGGTGTTCCTTATATTGAAAATGGTCAAGTCGCGCAATCTTTCTTTCTCGTTCACCTCATTTAGAGCTTGTACCTGACACCATTTCCCGTTATATTTATGCATCATGTGGAATTAAGAAATTGAAATTTGTGTTGTTTATTGGGATGCATATATGATTAGAAAATGGAGGAGTTGAGTTGCGGGCAAGGCAGAGAATAG
>JAWWMW010070661.1:0-14351 GCA_035048345.1 Echeveria elegans | reverse complement strand
AATACTCGATATAATATAGCCAAATATATTTAAGTAACAAATAGCTGATAAAATACAGTCTAAGAAGGCAGAAACCCGAATAATACAATTAAAACTTATTAAATATACGGTCACATATATTTAAATAAAATTATATAAGCCAAATACGGCCAGATATGAAATAATAAAAACAAATATGTGAGGATGACGTGTGGTGTAAATAAAAGTATGGGGATGAACATTTTTATCAAATGAGGTTTTATTTTATCTTTATTTTATTTTATTATGCTATGATTTTAGGAATGAAATTTTTTCGTTGGTGTTTGTATGTTGTGGATTGAATTTTATTATTATAGGAGATATAAAAAATAAAATAAAATAAAGTATTATTTAAGGTAACATTTTATTATATATATATATATATATATTTTTTTCCTGGAGAGGAGTAGGGCTGCTGCTCTGTTTTCTTGGCGACTGAGTTTACCCGGTCAATTCCCAATTCAATCAAAATCTCCATTCACTCCTTCCAATTCCATTTCCATTGCTTCTCTGCAATCGAGTAACTTCCAAAACTCTTTCTTTTTTTCATTTTTTTTTGATATCATGAAGTGTTCATGTAAAAATGTTCTCTTTTTTTATATGAGAAATTCTTCGCATTCCCTGTCTGTTTGGTTCTTTACAAGATAACAATTCGGTCAATCTGTAATTTTGTTTCATTAGGGTTCCCAATTCGTTGCAATTGTAGTTTTTTCTGCTCTTGGATGGCTGTTTTCCCCAATTTTATAGGTTACATGCTTCTTATGAGTTGCTCCAATTCTTGTCACTGTTGCATCATAGGTGTCTTTACACGTGGTTTCTATATAGTTTCGCAGATCTCTATTAGAGTTATTCTCTTCCTGCGTCATTCTTTGACAGTGTAACGCATCTGTATACCTTATCTGGGTTTCAAGATTTGGATCTGATTTGTTTTTTTTAAGCTTGTTGCCTGTGTTTTTATGGCTTGCATTTAAATTAAATATGTGTGCCTGCCATTTAATCTTCTTTTTGTTGTAACCTTCTTAGGTGTCACATAATTGAGGTCTTTGCATTCACACATCCTACCATATTACAAAGCTTTGCTACAAGAGATTGTAGGTGTTCCAGGTACACTACCTTACATTGTCCTGTTAAATCGCGTCCTGGATTAATGCATTGGAATCCTATCATTCAAGTGTTTTGTTAGAATGATGCTTTGGTATATTCATATTCAATAATTTATCGAGTTTGTTAGCTCTTTATGTTGTTTTACTTATTGGCAAGTTTGCACGTCAGCAGAACTCCTGATTCTTGTAGACAGCATGTCTACTGTTTGCAAGGAGGAGGTTCTAAAACGATCAAGCAGGCCGAGAAATTGGGTTGATTACAAGATGTTGGATAGTAGTAGCTGGAGAGGCTATTCAAGTTCTCAAAATACCGTTAAGGTTTGCAAAATTATTTCATGTTTGTTAGTATTTTTCTTATCGTTTCTCTAATATATAAAACCCCTAATCTTATTTCTTTTTCATGACTAATTCAAGTTGATGTGTTGATGCAGACTCCAAAGAAAGAGAAGAATGTTGAAGGCTCCAAAAGTCCTAGACATCGAAAGATATGTACTCGTGTGAGTCTACCGCAGAACATATTTAAGCGACTGGAGCACACACCTTTATGTATCAGACTCTCAGTGTAATTGTTAACAAATGATTAATATTTATATGACTTCAATTTAAATGCTTGTTTCGCATGATAATTTATTTTCTATCTTTTGTAGATGCTTGTTTCACATGATAAAAATTTAAATATCTGTAACCAAAAATTTATTTTTATGCCAATATTATTAGGGGATAGAAGATTTGAGTGGCACGTATGATGTTATATAATATTTTCAACTTAATTGAAAGTTAACATTTCAGAATCATGTATATGACGTTACAAGCAGGTTTCTGCGAGATGGAGTCCGGCAGAATCATGCAAACCGGACATAGAAGATGCTCCGGTCTTCTATCCTACAGATGATGTATACATTTCATTTAATTTTTAGTATTTTTTAATCTTATAATAATTGTAGATTTTCTTATGTTGCTTGATATAAATTTTGATTTCTTATCACTAATATTGCGGTATATATTAGGAGTTTCAAGATACGCTTGGGTATTTAGCAAAAATCGCCCCAACAGCGGGGCCATATGGCATATGCCGGATTGTTGCTCCTAAATCTTGGGTTCCGCCTTGCCCTCTTAAAGCGAAAAGCATTTGGGAACATGCTAAATTTTCCACTAGAATTCAGCAAGTTGACTTGCTTCAAAATAGAGAGCCTTTGAAGAAGAAAAATAGAGGGCGGAAAAGGAAAAGGAAAAGAAATTCGCGTAAGGGAGCATCCAACAAATCTGCTTGTTTGGACGGTTCTGATCCCAGTTCTCCATCTGATGCTGATGACAAGTTCGGTTTCCAAACAGGCTCAGATTTCACTTTCGAAGAATTTCAGAAACATGCTGATGAATTTAAGAGAGATTATTTTGGAATAAAACACGAGAAGGATTTGGATGCTGCTGGTGAGACTCCTGTTTGGGAGCCATCAGTGGAGGAAATTGAGGGTGAGTACTGGCGTATAATAGAACAACCGACAGATGAGATTGAGGTATAATAAACTGATCATCAGTTTATCTCTAATGTCATTCCGTGTGATCTTTTTTTCAATCATTTAAGCATCTACAATATCTGAATTTTGTCAGGTTTATTATGGGGCTGACCTAGAAACCGGAGTTTTTGCCAGTGGATTTCCGAAGGCATCAGCATTGCCTTCTGGAGATCGCATTGAAAAGTATGTGACTTCTGGCTGGAACCTGAATAATTTTCCTCGCCTGGCAGGATCTGTTCTTGGTTTTGAAGGAAGTGATATCTCAGGAGTGCTTGTTCCATGGCTATATGTTGGAATGTGCTTTTCATCATTTTGCTGGGTAAGACATGGCTATATTTTCAGCCAAATTCAGTTTTGCCAAGGTTTAGAGTGGCAACTGTTGTGTTATATTCTTTTAGTTTGTCTTCTATTATGCAAGTGATTTCTCTCTACTCGCTATTTAATAATTTTATCTGACAGCATGTTGAGGACCATCATCTGTACTCACTGAACTATCATCATTGGGGTGATCCTAAAGTCTGGTATGGTGTTCCTGGAAGCCATGCATCTGCGTTAGAGTCTGCCATGAAGAAGCATTTACCTGATCTGTTTGAGGAGCAACCCGATTTACTTCACGAATTGGTAATCATGCTGCACAATTTTTTCTGATGGCTCATTACCAATAAACAGAGGATATTTTTTATTTTGCATTGTTTAAAATTATTTTCTCAAATCAAGTGTCTTTTATCCTGCTAGCGTGCAAGGCTGCCTAAACTGCGTGAATTTGACCGAGTTATATGTACTATTTATTACATGACAGGTTACTCAGCTCTCTCCTTCAGTGCTGAAATTTGAAGGGGTACCTGTCTACCGTGTCGTCCAAAAGCCTGGAGAATTTGTTCTCACATTTCCAAGGGCTTACCATGCTGGATTCAATTGTGGCTTTAATTGTGCAGAGGCAGTCAATGTCGCGCCTGCTGATTGGTTGTCCCACGGTCAGAGTGCAGTTGAACTTTACAGTCAGCAGCGACATAAGACGTCCCTATCTCATGACAAGTTACTGTTAGCGTCAGCTCGTGAAGCAGTTAGGTGCTTATGGGATATACATGCTCTCAAGAAGGTGAATTCAAAAAACGTAAGTTGGGAGAGTGCTTGTGGGGAGGATGGGGTCTTGACAAAGGCCATCAAGGTAAATGTTATTTAAAATTTATATACTTGCTAGACTCTGTGAATCATGTTCTGTCTAGTTTTGAAAACTGTTGCACTTTCTTGCAGACAAGAATTCATATGGAAGAGGAACGATTAGAGAATCTTCCGATTGGCTTAAGATGTCAAAAGATGGAAAGGGACTTCGATTTAAAAAATGAGGAGTGCTTTCAGTGTTTTTATGACTTGCACCTCTCTGCTGCCAGCTGCATGTGCTCCCCTGAAAAATTTGCATGCCTTAGACATGCAAATAAAATATGCTCGTGTGAGATAAGCAGTAAGTTTATTCTAGTGCGCTATAGCATTGATGAACTGCGGCAATTGGTTAAAGCGTTGAAGGGAAACCTAGATGCTTTGAGAGTATGGAGCTCAAAGGACTTAATAAAAGATCATGTCAATGACGGTAGAAATTGTAGTGAACTAGCTGTGGAAAATAATGATCCTGACATGCAACAACATAAAGGCTGTAAAGAGGAAGGCGTCTCTGTTTGTTTTTCTGAAGTGGATAATAGTTCAGGAAACAATGATCTTAAGGAAAATTATAATGCAATGTGCTCGGAACAACAGAGCAGTCCTCTTGAAGGGGCACAACCTCCAATTTACCTTCGGGATTCCGCCTCTAGGGATGGAACGCCATGTTCTGTGAGTTGTTCTGATGTCTGTCCTGAGGTCATGGCCCTTGGACAGCCAGTGCCAGGCATGCTCTGGTGCAGTAAGAATGCTATATTCCCAAAAGGTAATATGGTATTTCACATGCATGAATTTACAGATTAAAAATTGATGATTTTGCTCCCTCAGCCTTCAAGGGAGCGAAAAAAAGCTCCGGTCTGATGTTTTGAATAATGAAAATCTTTTCAATGCAGGATTTAGAAGTCGTGTTCAATTCCCTAGTCTGTCAAATCCATGTGTTACTTGCTACTACACGTCAGAAGTTGTCGATGCCGGCCTTCTCGGACCATTGTTTAAGGTAAGATTCTTCTGAAGTATTGTTTATGAGTCTTCAAAAAATGTATTCACCTGTTTTTTAAGTGCACACGTCTTCCTTTGTCTTACACATTTAGGTTACATTGGAGGATCATCCTGACCTAAAGTTCATTGATGTATCACCCCAAAAGTGTTGGGAAATGGTGTTAGAAAAGCTACATCAAAAAGCTTATGAGCAGAAAGGACGAGGGTTGCTCTCAGGCCAACTAATGGAGGTTATTGATGGCCTTAAGATGTTTGGATTATGCTCTTCATCTATTATCGATGTGAGCATTTACTACCTACAAGTCTAGCTTATTCAAGTTTTTATCTGAGTGTTTGCACCCTTAAGTTTCAGTTTCTAAGGCAAACAGTTATGTTTTGGTATATAATCTGATGTGTATTCCGCTTGTATTTTTTTTATTAGGGTATTGAGGCTTTAGATCCGAACAAGCAATGTATCGAGTACTGGTGCAACAGGACACCACCTAAGCTGGTTCGAACGACATCTGGAACAAGTGGCTCAGTAAATGAAACAAAAGCCAAAATCCCTAGTGTAGAAGTAATAAAGCAACAACATTGCTCAGCAGACTCGTAGGCAGACATCATCGTTGGGAAAAAAAAAATACTCTGAAAACAGCACAGGAAGGAAGCCAGCTGGTCGGAACTGACAACATTGAAAAATCAGAAAAGATTTAGATAGTGAAGTGGGCTAAGCAGCGTACATCAAAGCAAAATAAAAATGGCTGGAGAATTTTGGTTGTTCCAGAAAGTTTGGTCGGAAGGAGAATTCAGCTTCTCGTCATTTAGTTTAACCCATCCATTTTGTTATTGTAGCAAGTCCATTTCTTCATTCATTGTTCATCGCAGATTTCTCTGTTAGGAACCCCCCTCACACATGATGATGCCGAGGTGCAAATGTATCCGCATTTTCGGGGTAACTGCTTGACCTCTTTTTTAATACAAAGGAGATTCTGTGAAAAAATATTTCAATTCATGTCACGCATTACCCGAAATGCAGATTACAACTAAAAACTGAACACATTGATCAACAACGCGCACATGAGGATGGCCAACCAACAAAGATTTGTTTCAAGTTTCGGATTGTTTATCGAGTAAAAACCATCACAAAATTGTTCTGATTTCTGCTCTCTCTCTCTCTACTTCGATGCTGTTGTGTTGAATGCTTTACGTTTTATGTTGCTTCTTGGCTGGCTCTAGCAGTTTGTCAACCAAGATTCTTGCTCTAACCAATTGAGCTAGCTCACGACCCAAGATGGATTAAAAAAAAAAAACATACGATCCTTGTTCGGTGTTATTTGGTGCACAGGTGCAGCCGAGTAAGACTCCATATCATATATATACCTCATGTCATTGAAATAAAGTCAGATTGCATTTTGATGATAAACTTATTTGAACCGCAGGGTATCTGAAGTGATAATTGGGCACTTTGTTCATATAAGTTTATGAGAATGACTGAAAAGTTATCATTTCTATAGTTGAAGACTTGAAGTTACATATTTTTGCACACAGTTAATTCCAAATGTCCTTCATCATGCACTGTATCACATTACACATCCAGACTCGAGTAGTGGTCTAGGTCAGATCATCTTCGTCAAAGATTTCATCTTGCTCCTCCACTGCATGTCTCTTAACTGCACTGACATCACCAGTAGGTAACTTCCTTGCAAGCTTTATAATCTGAAAAGATCAATGATTTTTCTGCATGTAAGTATCATTGAGAGTAAAAATAGTCCGACTATCAGGACAATGTATTATTGATTTGAGTGGTTGTTTCAACAGTATAAAAGACAGATGCACTATGGTATTGGCACTGCATGTACACTAGAGCGTGAAACAATGCAGCTTAAATGTAGTTCAATCGGGTTGAAGACCATAAATCAAAAGAATTCAAAGAAAAACACTGGATTACTGCTTTAGATCTTTCACATCACTTTGAAAAATTGCAACTCTAGTTTTTGCGGCACATTTTGGACTCAAAGCATTGAGTCATTGACACAAATGATATGAACAATAAAGGAAAAACAAACCATGAATTGAAGGGAAGCTAGAAATAAGATTATACCGTATGCATTATTGCATACTTCATATCATCAAAATTCAAAAGCAATGCAAAATGGCCACTGCATTAATGACCATGCAGCCAAAAGTCTCATAGGAGGATACCAAATTCATCTGTCCTTTTTTATAATAGACTTGCGACTTACCACGTGGTCAAGATGAGATATGATGCTTGACTGAGCAACGCGTTTGATTTCTTCAACATCACCTTCTCTGTAAGCAGAAATTAGTTTGCTAGCAGCGCGTCCTTGATCGCTACCAAGAAATACCTCAATCCTGGGGAAATAGACAAGGTATGAATTCAAAATCTCACAGAAATTATCATCTGTTCAAATTAGTATGACACCTCTTGTAACTACGACAATTTAGATATTTTGAAAGGACACGGCTTTAAGAAAAGATTTCTCTACTTCAGGTAATTTTTAAGGAGTTTTCTTAATTTCAAGGTAAGAAACAAAGTTTTGCTACCGGAAAAAAAAGGAGAAGGAGCAACGCTTCTAGAAACAACGTTTTAACAATGCACTATTATTTCTGCCATGAGACTAAACCCTCAAAATTTTAGCTTGATTTCCTGAAATCCATCTCCAGGTTGATCATTTTACTTGTCGTTTTCAGAAAAAGCCCATGTATGAGAACATAGTAAAAAATCAAAATATCAAAAGTTTGCATATCGAGGACAAAAAATCAATAAACTCACTGAGAACAATCATTATAGCACTTCTCTGCCTGCTTGAAGTCATGGGAGTATAGATACACAATAACTGCACTGAGATAAGCCTGAAAAGAACATTCATTAACAATGAGAAAGACACGTGCTTGAACTACAGGCAAACAGAACACTGAGTGCAATGTAGATGACAAAAGGAGAAAACTGAGTCAAATTTATGTATGAAAGCGAAATTTCTTTAAATAGAAATCTCTTGTGTATCAGATCTAACATTCACAATCCCAAATTACCTCAAAGTAACTCACTACCCATAAACTAAGCCCATAATGGGGGAAAAAGTGCACTAGCAAGTAGGTGTCTTTCAGTCTTCATGATTTAGATAGAATCAAAAAGCATATATGATATTATAAACAACACAGTGAAATAAGGTGTTAAACTTTATAAATCCTGCGCTGAATGAGTAAAAATATGACCATAGCCAACAACTTGTTGGAATCGTAGCATCAGTTTGCATACCTTGCATTGACTGTGAGTCGCGTTACATTTATCTGCTGACAAGCCCCACCTCAGTAACAATGAAGCAGCATCATCATACCTGTAGGCAAAGCAGGTGCAATATTGCAGTTTTTAGGATACATCACGATGGCCATTAAAATTTGACTAACCAATATGATAGATACTTCTCTGTATGTTCAGAAAATTTGTTGGAAGCGCTTAGAACCAGAACCAAAAACAAAAGACTTTTGAGTTGATTCCAGCATTTTATGACAAAAAATGATTGAAATTGTGGGGTGGACAGTTAATAATTAGATCATGCCAATTATACTCATCAAGTTACACACTGAACACTAGTAACAAAGTCACGCACAGATCCGATGGTCCAGTAAGCAAGAGCTCGAGTTTCACTACAGAAAGCTTAACATGAATAGCAAATTAGAAATGAGTACCACCAATGAGTTAACACGGATTATACGTAAAGGCCCGTCAATGATTAATAAGGAGAATAGATTATGTCGAATAGGATAAACTGAAAAAGTGGCTGAGAAAAGGAGAAGAACTGAGAAGCTCCGCAAACAGAATTAAAATTCTTTTAGGGACTCCATAGTCACTCTGGAATTATGATGAAACACTGCCGCCCCAGTCCCCATTAGTGCAAAATGGGAGTAATCCTCCAACAACCATAAACCAGTTCTCTCATCATGGAAACTATAACTATTTCCTAATCACAATCAATTCTGTATAGTTTTTTACTTTAGCTTGTTTGGAAGACTTTCAGCCCGTGTTTCTCATAGTTAAATAAGCGTACAAAAAAAGAGGACAGGACGATATTCATCAGTTACAATATACACAATCTTTTAGTTTTGCTGATCCATGTATATTTATCATCAGTTCCTGGCACACCCAAAAAAGTCATAGTACGAGCTCATCAATGAACCAACATCCGTAATTACATCACTGATTTTTTTCACTACAACAAAGCACATATAGATTCCTTTAGGACTTGCTAAAGAACATACATTGGTGAAACGTATGAATCAACAAAAACAACATTCTTTTAGGTACTGTTACTAGGTTGTAAGTTATGAATAAGAAACTTACTTTTCAAGCTTAATGTACAAGCTCGCAGCATCACGGTATAGATCAAACGCCATCTGCTCCTTTCCATCTTCCTCGAGGATAGAACACGCTTCTATATACAGTTGAATGGCTTCATCAGGAGCAGAATCCGTCAAAGCACTAGAAGACATACCATTAAATTAACTCCGTATTGAGTTGTGTTCCCAAAAAGGATATAATCCAATACAGAAACAAGCCATTGCTCAGACTGATTCAGAGGTGCCAACTAAACACACAGTTGAATGCAAGTAAAGAAAATCAAAAGTAGTGCTTACCGAGCTCCCTTTCCTAAAGCATCTGAAGCAGGCTGAGGTCTACTACACTCCATATATAACTCAGAAGCCCTTCTATAGAAATCAGCGACTTCAGTCCAGTTGTTCAACTCCTTTGCCACAGCAGCCGCTGACTCCAAATGCTTCGCAGCATCCCAAGGACTGTAAAAAAAAAACTTGGTAAAGGACACACAAAAACAACAGGGAGAGAAAGAAATAATTACAACAACTAGGTGAACAGATAACGAGGATACGAGGCTAGCATCTCATGTCCCTTGGATGCCTTCTCAAATGCTTCTTTCGCTTGATCATTATTTTTAGCGCGCTTAAATAAAATGGCTGAAATGGAAAAATAGAGTGAATAATAATATTGCACGGCGAGGCAATGATAAGGATTAATAAGATGAAGAAAATGAAACAGTACCGGCCTGCTCGTACAACTCAGTAGCTTGTTTCCAATCAGCGCTCCATCTCGTGAGACTAAGTTTTGTACTGATCATGAAAATCAAATAACAGGAAGATTACGCAATCAAAAGAGTAGACGAGATCCAAGGAAATCGAAATTGAAATCGCAATGGTAATCAACTGTAAGAAAGAGGAGGGAGGTTTGGTTACAGACAGTTTGTCGGCTTTGGCGATGAGCTTTTTGGGATCGGAAGCAGACATGGAGGCCTTTTCCTGCACGACGGCGAAACGTACCTTGTTTACTCCTTCAATCGAATCCAATTCCAACCGTTCCGTTCCGTTCCGTTCCGTTCTTCTGGACGACAACTCACTTCTGAAGTCTCTGGCAAACCGCAAGTTTTAGCATTTGCAATTTTATTCGTTTTTAAAATTATATTATTTTCTGTACATTTACACACGAGCACGTGTATATAAAATTACAAATCACCTTTATAACAACTTTCGTATTCACCACACGTCCAGTTACGCGTTTCTATTTATTAACTTAATCAGTGAAAATACCGAATTCTAAATCTTCCGACAAAAAATGGAGGAAATGAAATTTAGTGAAAATGAATATGTGATTGTAATGAAAAATATAAGAATAATAAACAAATTAATGCCAATTTTGTTTCATCATGAGAAAAAAAATTAAAATTTATTTTCCTCATACAAACGGAAAGTAAGGGAAACTGAAAAATACAAAAAAAATGTTATGATTGCTAAGGTGAGTAATTCCTTTACGAACACATTCATAGCCATTTGATTTATAAACACAGTTTTACATCGAGCTCTAAATCTGTCCATTGTCCGTCCCTTTAACACTCAACTTTGTCACTCAGTTGGAAAACCTTCAACTTGCACAAGTTCACACAATTCAACAACTACAAGATTTAGAGGTTTAGTGTTAAATATGGAGAGAGAGAAAAAATACATAAGGCTCCGTTTGGTTGCGGAAAAAATAAGAAAAATAAAATTTTAAAAAAAATAAATTTTTCATGAGAAAGTTGTAAGGAAAGTTTGATCCTATTTTGCCTATTTTTCATTTTTTTTTCTTACAACCAAACTCACATTTCATTTTCACTCAAAATTTTTCTTTAATTTTTCCTTTCTTTTTTTCCGCAACTAAACAGAACCTAAGTAATTTTAAGTATGTTTAAACAAAAGTACTGCCATCAAAAGAAGTGGTCGAGAATACGTTTTAGGTTTCTTGTCAAATAAATGCTTTTTGGATTTCACCAAACATATTCAAGTATTTCATATATACTGCTATCCTTAGGATGGGGCTCCCATTCTTTCCATTTTCAATCATTGCTGAGAAAAAGAAAAAAAAAACTTTGTAATGTCGCTTGAAATCCTTCTGGATACTCTTTTAATTCGTTGATCAGGAGTCAGACTACCGCTCTCGATTTCAACCTTCTCTTGCCATTTCTTCACTAATGCACAATCAGTTTAACTGTGCTCCCTAGCTCATTCAGTGTTTGAATGGTCTTCACTAACTTCCCACAAGAATCACACACTCCATAGATCCTGAAAAATGGAACAAGAAAGAAATTTAGGCTCCGTTTGGTTGCGGAAAAAAAGTGAGGAAAAGAAAATTTGAAGAAAAATGATTTTCCCATGAGAAAGTTGTAAGGAAAATTTGATCTTATTTTTTTTTTCATTTTTCCCTTTACAACCAAACACACATTTCATTTTCACTCAATATTTTTCTTTCGTCTCATTTTTCCCGCAACCAAACGGGGCCTAAAGGTTTTTTTTGGAAATGTGGTTGCCAGCCAAAGAACCCAAACGCACTTCCTCAGAACCAGGTTAGTAAAGCCTAGAGGTTGTGAGGTATGAGTCTCTGAGGTAACTCCTAAGCTTTGCATTTCGTTCGTGACTGTTCGCAGGGAATAACAACTGGGCAGGGTCTGGGTATTTTGAAGGTTCCAGTGTGGGAGGGATGATCATATGTGCTTGCGCTTGGGGAATGATATATATCATCATTTACCAGTATCACTATCTTTTATATTATTGTTGTTTCAAGAAAAAATATATTCAGATAATGTGTTCTTACGAAGTGAATGAAGAAAAAACTGAAACTTGTTCACACATATTTTATGTCCACGCATTTGGTGAAACCGGCGACATCAAGCTTTTGCCGCCTCCCGTCGTGCCACTTGTTTTAGCCTTGGCTGCAGCTTTGATTGCATCCTCAGCGAGCACGCTACAATGGAGTTTTACACCCCTGCAATAATAGAAAACCAATCAGAGAAATCAAGGGACTACCACCTCATGCATGACTGACTAAAAACCAGATACTGTCAAGGACACCACAAAGCAGCACACCATATTGTATCATTTTCAGTAGTTATTGAACAATCCATCCAACAAATGTTATTTGTCACCGAGAAAATCATGTAAAACACAAAGGCTCCGTTTGCTTACGGGGAAAAATGAAAGGAAAAAAATTAAAGAAAAATTTTAAGTGAAAATGAAGTGTATGTTTGGTTGTAAGGAAAATTTGATCTCATTTTGCATTTTTTTTTTCATTTTTTTCCTTACAACCAAACACGCATTTCATTTCATTTTCGCGCAACCAAACGGGGCAAAGAAACTGACAGATGTAAAGTGGGAAAACTCCATTTCAATAAATGGAACCAGCCTATTATTATTAGGTTTATTCCCGCCCGTCACCAAAAATGAACTCTGCAGCGAAGATGAAGAAAGATAGTTTATTTAAGATGATATATGTATGAAAATCATAAAAACACCAATTCAGGTTTTGGACTCTAGAACTTCAGTTGTTTCTTTTATGTTTTGTTTACATAACTTGCAGTATACAAAAAAGACCTTAACGCACTTAGGAATGGTAAAAACAACTTGCGTGTTTTTGATGGTCATAGACTCAGAACCTCGTCAACAGTTTTTCCTTTGATCCATTCAATTCAATGGCTGAAATGCAGACACAAGACATAGGAAAGCAAAAAATATACCGAATACTTTTCAATCTCTAAAAATCTCTTCCTGAACTCACAACGTACATAAGATAAAGAATACATGCTTATCGAAAATCTGCGGAAATGAGGCACAAAAACCAGCAAATTTGTACAGTGAAATATTAGAACCAAAGGAGAGTACTAAGATGCTTTCCATAATGAAAACTTGACACTGCCCCGCATTTCCATTACATTATGGGCACTCTGATAGAGTTCCATCAGTTTAAAGTTACAGATGAAAAGTGAACTCAGATCTCAAATAAATAGGAACTTCGGACTAATGCTTAAGGAACCGAAAGGAATTTTGTTGACTACGCAAATTCTTGGACTTCGAATTCCAAGTTGGGGTAGAAACACTCATGTGGAACATAAATACGGAGAATGCTTGTCTTGTTGATCTGCAAACAGATATAAGTTTAGCATGAATGAAAAAACAGCCGCAAACGCCACCTACAAGTTCAATGAAGTCAGTTTTGTATAACAAGTTTGCTAAAAGGCAGCATTACCTGGATTTGTATAGAGGATTCAGATGAATATCGATCAATTTTGTTTTGATTTTGACCTTGAAGGAATTTTCCCATATGCTAGCAGCCTTGATTGTGACATTTTCCGCTCCTCTTTCTGCCGTTTTCTCCTGTTTTTCTTGGACTCTGTGACATATGATGCATTCAAGTCCTCAGTTTCTTCATCTTTGGGAGCATCATTATTATTGCCAGAACTCTCACCATTTTCTCGCAACCGCTTGCGTTTCTTAGTCATATCACCACCTGAGGTTCCAGCACTTAATTGCTCCTTCAGCTCCTGTTTAAATTGGATTTTCTTCATGCTAGGTACCTTCCATTCCTTTTCTCTATATGGGGCTATTTTCTTCAATGAAACATACTGGTTTAGTTTTTTATCATCCAACTCCAGTAATTCTTCTTGACTCAGCCCAAATCTTTGGGGTTTCACTTTTGTGTACTTGAACCTCGTCTTCAGGTCTCCTATAGCGTCCTCATAATCCAAGTTATACAATGCTTCCTTCAACTCTTCTTCATACTCTCCATTAAATTCTTCTTTGCACTGTTTATCCCAACCGTTAGGAAGACCCAGCAACTCATCTTCTTTATCAAAATTTGGTTTCTCATAGCCTTCTTCATCACTTACAAAATCAGGGTCAACGTCCTCAGCACCATAATAATCATCACCATACAACTGTTTCATCTTCTGGTCATATTTCTCTGGATCAAATTCATCCTCCAGATCATCCTCATTTAATGCGGACGCTGCATTTTCATCAAGTCCACCAATTTCCTTTACCTTCTTTAACTTCTCCATGAACTCCTGCTTCTTTAACTTCTTCAAATGCTTGACTTCCTCCATCCTCTCCACATCAGCAATAGCCCTTCTCTGCTCTTTGCTAAGTCTCTGTGCCTTCCTTGCACTAACCTTCTTCCTAACAGAGCCCTCAACAACACGAGAGTGACCCAATACTCTATCGCCTGCATTTTCCTCAAATCTATAAT